>JARDXD010001181.1:0-50398 GCA_029218145.1 Aphanocladium album | reverse complement strand
GGGGGCAGTAGCGGAGACGTGACCGGAAAGGGGGGGTGACCGGGAGGTGGGTGGCCGACGTTAATACGTTTAAAGAAGACTATTAGGCCAAGAAGGAAATCTAAGATAACATTAGACTCTAGAGGGGGAAAGGCCTAATAGGCAAACTTCACAACATTATCCACTAGGTATAATGGTTAGGCCAGTATATTAAGAAGCTCCACTGTTACACCTAAGAAGGGGCACTTGTGGCTATTGAATTGATGGTAATGTTGATGTATTCTTCTGCTAGGAATTACCTACTAGAAGCTACTTTTAACCTACTAGCTAGTATAAGGTCACGTGTAGCTAGTAGCTACAAAGTAGCTACCTAGTAGCTCATTCGCGCGGGTACTAGTATAAGATAGGCTTAATAGCTATATAGACTTCATACTAGCTGCTATTATTGACTTGGTTGGTTTTCGTGCCTTTATTAAACACTCCTTTAGAATCAATCAATAAACCAGTCCTCTATTCCTCTACCATTTCTTATAATAATTAAAAAAGGTTGCGACGTTTTGGCGTTGGCGGAACACTCTGAGCTGGTGATGACAGTGGGTGGCCAAGGGCCTTCGCTCAGGCGTGCCTACGGCAGCCACGTATAATATGAGCCAAAAATTCCTCCCAGCCCTGTATCTCATTCCCAACACACTTGCCATAAGTTCCTGGTTGTAAGTATTTAGCCAGTAAACCTGATTCTAGCTTGAACGAATAAGCATTCACAATAATATACGGCTAATGATTTAGAGCTTTGATAGGTTAACCATGGCTAATCGTATTAGTCGATCAAACAGTATCAATACCACAAAAAATATCATCACCGTGTCTTGGATGCTACAAACCGTTATAGTATTTATGTGCTGTATAGTCTAACGTTCTATGTACTGGTGATAATTCATATACATGATTTGGCTCAATTTCGTAGAAGCCCGTGTGCAGTGCATTCCCCCGAGTCTGATTCAGCCCTGGAATTCATCGTTGAGGTTGCCGCTGGTTTGTTGACCAACATTTTCGCGCCAGTAGCGGTTATCTTCGCCGTTGACATTGCCGAAAGATTCATATGAGCAGACGACGTTATCACCGTATGGGCAGTGAGCCCAGCCGCATCCAACCCTTGAGGTAGACTTCCAGACCATCTGGGTGAAGTGACCGGCGTTAGGATCCCACTGCGGATTGTTGAAATCAAAGTGCGTGCGTTCATTGCCCCAAGAATTGACCCATCCGTAGGACGAGCTCCATCCAGTGCCCCAGGCAATATTCTCGCCATGCGGTCCACCCTGACGAATCCTTAAGTCAGTAAGAGCGCTCTATTAGCTCTGGTTATTTTTCTGTACTCACCGAATGACGCGGGTTTTCGGAGCACTGACGGGCCCAGTTGAGGGCATAGTTGGCTAAGCCCTCATCCCAGTTCAAGGGAGCAGCAGAGTGCTGGCTGCGATACCAGTTATGAGCCGCAAGCACTTCATTTCTGAAGTCGTCGTGCTCACGGGCTTCAAGCTGAACGGGGCTGGCGGCAGCCATGGCAGCCAGAGCGAAGGTGGCGGTCTTCACAAACATGATGTAGTATAGGTCGATCAAAATGAGCTAGCAGATCAAACGAGAGAAGGAAAAAGACTTGCACTTTTAGTATATAATGTCCATGATCGAATGTGCGAGACTTCGCTATCTTATATTGCTTCATTCCAGTGGCACACTTTGCCTACTTACACACAGAACTGTATCCCCATTCTCTGGGAGACAGGAATGGAAGGACGGTTCCAGAGTCACGCTAGCGCGAGTGACGCCCCAGCAACACATCCTCCTTCAGCCTTTTAGATCCTGCGACATGGCTGGTGTCTCAGGGAAACATTGAGTGAGCCGTTGATAAGTCGGGCATGGAGCGATCCTCTAGGAGCAACCATCCTTTGTGCCTGCGCCTGGCTGCCCCGCAGCCAGGCACAATCCTGGCTGTGCGACCGTTATTAGCGCCAAAGTCTCGCTACGGAGTCGTTGATTAACGATGAAACAGTGCGCTGACCTTGACATGGGTCGCTGGCTCAGACATGAATTTGACCTGATTTGAATGTCCTATGAATTTGGATCGCTTCTACCAGGACAACCATGCGACGCCATTCGGCTGAAGGAATGTATCGGTTCTTGCCCTGGAAATGGCTGAAAGATTTGGCAGTTAAATCAAATCACCAAGCGATCCTCTCGCGAGCGGTCGAAAAGTATTACCCTGCTCTCTACGGAGTCGATTGACTCCCACGTTTGCTAAACGTGCGCAGACTGATGAGCTGACGGAGCTCCGAGCCGACCTGTTGTGGACAATGCGATGGCGCGAGCCTTGTTACTGATGCCCCGCCAATCCCTTCATATTTTTGCTGCTAGATTCAGCTCAGATATTGACTGCCGTGAAAATTTTCATTGCACTTCCCAACAATATTCGTATATTAGAGTATATAAACTCAAGTCAGTTTGAATGGTTGCATGGCATTGGCTGCAGTTTGACTGCAAGCACGTGAGCAAGAGACAGCGAAATACACGGGCATTGTGGAGCGAGAAGGGTGATCCGCTGGGGGTAGAAGAGATTGCCAGACGAATCTGCGTAGAGGAACCTAATCATTCTGACCCACAAGCTCCTTTGATGATCCTATCTGTAATTCTAACATGACGCTGTTATGCTGTTCGACATACTTGTAAGGCATAGTCTGGATGAAAAAAAGCATCGCGGATTTTGGAGGAAGTAGCCCTCTTTCATCCTCTTTGAAGTCACGCCCCGCGCTCACAACTTACATCCCTGAGTTGTTAACTAGTCCCCAAGGTTGGCTCGCCGAGTAGCTTCACCATATTCAACTGTCGAGGACCGGGAGCCAGTCGAGGTGTGATACAGGAAAAACCAAATCCGAGAAAGATTGCTTAGTTCATCAGCTATCTAGCCATATCTATACAAGCCGTGCGTTATACTAGCCCTGCTAAGTAATTACGCGCTCTTCACCACCTTATCGTCGTCGAACTCTATGTCTATGATTCCATCCGCCTTGATAGCCTTGACAATCATGCCCTTGAAGTCGATCGGTAGACGTCTTTTCAACTCGTCGGTGCACAGGGTAAGGAGCTTGATGCCCTGGCCAAGGTTGATATCGGGATGGTGGTGTTTGTCGAGGATTGAAAGGCAATAGTACCTATTGACGTTTTGTTAGCTGTTGTTTGCTTGAGGGTAAAGCCAGCTGCCAGTCAGGTTCTTGAAACAACTGCCTTGCCGCATCATTCGGGAGATGGCCAGGTAAGCTTACTGTGCGTAGCCGTGTGCTGCGTAGGGGACCTCGGCCATCGATGCAAGATAATCCATCCAGTAAAGGGAGGGTTTGCCGGTGATGGGGTCAACACCACCCATCAGAAGGTTGACATTGTAGGGCTTTCGCGATCGCAGGCTCGATGCAAGCTCGCCACGCACAAAGTGCGCAAGGCCAGAAGGCGATAGATCTGTCTCGTTCCGCATCGAATACAGCTGTGCGTTGCGCTGAATATATTCGGCGAATTGTACTGCAAACAGAACATGGAAGTCAGCATTGTCACCGGTCTCCCCAAGTGCCTGCGCTGCGCGCGAATGCATCAGATCGAGAAAAAAACACAAGGCTTACCTGTGTCACCAGCTTCTCCGGAAAAGGCAAGCAAAGTGTTCTTGTTCAGTTCTCTCGTCTTATCGTCCGATGCCTTCAGAATCGTAGCTCCCCTCATCGCGGCCTTGGAGGCAGCAATGATGGTGAAGTCCTTGCCAGTAATACCCAATAGAACCTCCCTAAAGCGGCAATGTCAGTGTTATGAAGCATGCGATGTTAACTAAAATATGCCCGTACATGTTGATTGTTGCCCGTGATCTTGTTGTGCGGTTGTTGTTGGGAAGACAGCTTCGTTGCTTTGGTCTGTGTTGCGGTCCGGCAAGCTACCTCAACTAGGCTGCTGTAGCCATGCGCGTCAACCAATGCTCACTTGTGGTAGTGGAGACTGCTTGAAGGACCGGAACCACTATAACCCGATCGCACCACATTATTCGCCAGCAGAGGCGCAGGTGGGGGCTGTCCATTTTTGGCAGTGCAAGTGCCTTTTCGAACTTTTTTTTTTATCGGAGAGGCGGCAGAAAACTTGTTACTTCACCGGCAAGGAATACCGACGCAGGGCTGCTCATTCTCGGAGCAACAGCAGCAACCATGTCGTCTTTTTTTACAGTCCCCGGCGCCCAAAAGAAGCGCAAGAGGACCACTTCCTCGGATGCACCGAAAAAAAGAATTGCTGCGCAGAAGCCGAGCGGCAGAGGCGGTGGCAACAAAGCCGCTGTCGCGCCCAAGAAGCGAGTAGAGCGAGACGAGTCAATCTCTGGCAGCGACTCTGACGACGACGATGACGACTCCGATATTCCATCCGACGTGCAGGAGGATGCAGAAGAGAGCGAAGCTGAAGAAAGCGAAGAGGAGACTGCCGCCGAACGAAGATTGCGCCTAGCAGAGCGCTACCTGGAAAATGTCAAGCAGCACGTGGACGAAGCTGGCTTTGACGCTGCCGATATTGACCGCGATATGATTGCTGAACGACTACAAGAAGACCTTGCCGAGACAAAAGGACGGGTGTACCGTCAATTGGCTCAAGAATTGGCTCTTCAGAAATCGTCGCAAACCTTTTTCCGCACCAACACACATGCTGTCACTTCAGTTGCTGCATGTGCTCCATACGTGTATACGGCGACCAAAGACCTGTTCCTCCACAAATGGAAGACGCAAGACCTACCAAAGGATCAGTACCCGCAAACCACAAAGCGCAAGTCCAAGAAAGAACCTGCGCCGCCGAGAAGAAAACCCGAGCTTGAGAGCTGGATCAGAGGAAACACCAGCAAGGCTGGAGAACGATACTTCAAAAGGCACACCGGCCGAATTCTTGCCGTCGCGGCATCGCCAGATGGTAAATATGTTGTAACTGGAGGAGAAGACAAGAAGATGATCGTCTACGACGCGGCGACACTTAAGCCTATCAAGGTCCTGACACACCACCGAGACGCGGTGACCGGCCTCGCATTCCGAAGGGGCACAAACCAGCTCTATTCCTGCTCCAAGGATAGGACAGTCAAGGTTTGGAGCTTGGATGAGATGGCGTATGTCGAAACGCTCTTTGGCCACCAAGATGAGGTGGTTGACATTGACGCCTTAGCGCAAGAGCGTTGTGTAAGTGTCGGTGCACGCGATCGAACTGCGCGTCTATGGAAAGTCATGGAAGAAACACAGCTTGTGTTCCGCGGAGGTGCCGTCGACAAGAAGCAGAAACACCCTGGAGTGGACAAGCGCTCCCTCCTGGCGGAAGGCACGATGGACCGCATTGCCATGATTGACGACGACTTGTTTGTGACGGGTAGCGACAATGGCTCCATCTCTCTTTGGAGTGTTACCAAGAAGAAGCCCGTGTATATCGAGCCCTTAGCGCACGGCATCGACCCACGCCTCGACCCGCATGCGGCTTCTGCTGAGAAAGAGCCCAGCAGCACTGAGATTCCTGCACCGACGCCACGCTGGATCACAGCTCTTAGGACGATTCCATACTCGGACATCATTCTTAGCGGTAGCTGGGATGGGCAGGTCAAGGTCTGGCAGCTGTCCGAGGATAAGCGCAAAATCGAGCTGCTAGGTGCTCTCGGCGGCCAGGATAAGGATAGCTCTGCGCAGGCTGATATGGAAGGGAGTCAAGAAGGCGATAACAGAAACTCTGCATTTAAGCAACTACCACAGCGCCCCATCGATGGTATAATCAACGGAATCACGGTCTTCGAACGCGGCGAACGTGGCAAAGACGGGCTGTGCATCGTGGCTGCAGTGAGTAGTGAGCATCGTCTCGGCCGCTGGAAGGTACAAAAGGGAGCAAGGAACGGTGGAGTCATCTTCGAGGTGCCGCGAGTGCCAAAGGCGATGGAGAATGGCAACGCGGGGCCCGAGAGTGCGGATGAGGCAGATGAAAGCTCATAGGAGAGCTCGAAAAGCTGAGAAAGAAAGAAGCGAAATGAGGATACTAGGGAGGAGAATCGCCTCATCGTGTACAAATTTCTTCCACAAGCGGGCATGTACATAGGATAATTGTTTTGATCTAGCACTACTATGAAAAAAAATGCATATATACCTGCTCGCTGCCCACGCTCTTTTATTTCAATGCCCACAGCTACGCAAATTGGTGATATAATATGTATTGTTATACAGCTAGCTAATACGCATGAGGATAATCGACTTGCTATGCGTGGACACGTATCGAAAGTAACAAATTATGGTCGTGGAATTCAATACACATATGCACATGCACCATAGGAAGAAGAAAATGAAAGCAAAACTCCGTCCAACACGTAAATATATACCCTTGCCATTCCAGCCAGCCATAAATCCCATGTTTCCTCGACATGGCCCCCCTCCCCCTTCACGTTGTAATGAATATAAAAAGCGTAAAACGATAGTAAGAATAGTATCCGAACTCATAAAGATGGCATGCTGCGTTGAATAATGTGATGGGAGGCAAGCTTATACGCCATGTGCCTGAGATGTCTGTGGTGTCTGCGGCTTGGTGATGACAGATAGCAGCTGGACCGAGTCCTGCGTATCGTTGACGTAGCTTTCCGCGAGGGTCGAAGACGCGGGAGGTGAATCCGGGAGTGACCGTAGACCTTGGGGCTCCAAGGACGCCCGAGGTGGCTGATCCACCGGGGACTTGGTCTCCGTTGCACGGTTTACCTCTGACGGTGTCTTGACAATGTCAACACTCCCTTCGTCTTCGTCGGCGCTGGCCTCTGCTGCTACTCCGCCAGGGCTATTAGATGCCGCAACAATTGGGGTCACGCTTTCGCGCGCGGCGGGAGACGGCATGGGTTGCTGTTTTTGTGGCGGCTGGGGAGTTGAGAAGCCGTCTTTTCTGTTGTTGACAACGCTTCTGGGTGAGACATCCCTAATGACAGCCGATACACTGCCTGAAGACTTGCTGAGTCGCTTCTTATGCCGCCTTTCCTCGCGTTCCTTTGCCATGCGCTCCGTCTGCTCCTTTTGTAACCTAAACAGAAGATTACGAACCTTCTTGCGCAGTCCCGCTGCATCTATCGACCAGTCAATGTTTTCTCTCATGAGAATCTTGCGGACTATGCCGTCTGGGTCTTTCAGAAACTCCTCCATGTAGCCTAGTACGAACACCCCACAATCGCAGAAGTTGTTTTGCTCGGGGATACCGCGAGCTTTCATACCGCCAGGTACAGAAACGAGCTCAATATTCTTCTTGTCTTTAGCTTCTTCCACCAGGTACTCTTTGAGCGCTTTGCATGTTGCCGAGTGATTGGATCCCAAAGAGTCAAGGGTTACAATACGCGGCTGAGAAGCATCCAAGCGCTTCGATGGCGCGCGGGGCCCTTGTGCAGTCTTCGCAGGAGTGCCTGTTCCTGCTGCAACTTTTGACGGGGACGACGCGACGCCAGAGGAGAGCTGTCTCGAGGAGCGCCGTGTTCCAGTAACGTCTTCTAGTGATATATCCGACATTTCTCGCTCCACTGTTGCCATAATGGGCGTCTCTGGCTGTGGCCGCCCCAAAGCGTCTGTTGCAGCATGGGTATGCGATTGGTCGTCATCTGCCGGCTCGAGTAGTTTTGGAGTGTTGCAGATGACTGCAAGATACCAATGTGCGTTCTCGTTGACCGGCACCACGATGTAGTCATAAGAAAACAAATCCAATTTGGAAGTCCAGCTTCTGACGCCATCATAATTGATGCTACTTTTCCGCGAAGTAAGCTTTTCGAAGAAGAACGTACTGAAAATATGCACGCGGTTCAACACCTCCGGTTGTTCCCGTTCCATGTTGGTTTGAAGATATCGAAGATAAAAACTGATCAAGTTGTCGTTGAGAAATTCGCCCTCGTCAAGTCTGAGTATGTCTTCTTTGTCCACAGAGGCTCGGTTGCGTCCAGTAGCAGGATAGACAAGCGTTTGTTTCCAGTGTTCCTCCCATCCGACATTCTTGTCAGACCAGCGTTCTGGGATGGGAGGACTTTCCTTCCTGGTTGGAGACAATCTCCTGGTCCCTCGAGTTTGCATTCCGACTCGACGAACAGGTGATGCAGAGCGTCGCGGCTTTTCATGGTCGGATCGAGCTGTCATTCTTTCTCTGAACTTTTTCGACTCATCTTCCAGCGACTTAGTATGCTGCTCAATTTTGGAATAGCTCTTGTCGCCATCGCCAGCTCTGTATACTCGTTGAATGTCTGTATTGTGGCCGAGGTGATTTGATCTCTTTACAGCCTTCTCCCAGTTGAAGTCGAGCATTTTCTTCATTTCCTCTCTGTTTTGCATTAGAAAAAGTGATACACAGGATATAAGCGGCCTTTAGGAGCCTCACCTTGTGCGATTCTCGGCAATATTGGCGCTCAACATTCGGGCAACTTGGGAGGCGTCTTCTGGGCTAGCGAATTGCAGCAGGATTGTGGGAGGCCGGCCACGGACCATAGAGCGCCGAAGGGAAAGAAAGCATCCTCCATATCGGATGTTCTTAGCATCCTGTACATCGAATGAGATCCATTGGTAATCTTGATCCGGCTGCCCGTTGGACGACGCTTCTAGATAAGAGGGCTTGCTTGGAGACTGTTGCAGGGATAGCAAATGCTGGCCGTCTTCTTCCAAATCGTACATCAAGTCTCCTGAAACGGCCTTTAATATAGCCATGGATGGGTGTGTAGCCTTTCTTGGCGCAGAGTCTGCGAATCTTGTCGGTAGGATATCGCCACGCATGCGTGGCCGTGATCGGGGAGAGATTCTTATCTGAGAAAAATTTCTTCGTCTGATACTTGAGGCAGTAGAGGGATGATTGGCTTGAAGCTCGTCTTCAGAGGTTTCAATTTCGTCGTGCTCTGTAAGAACGCTGGCATTTGTCGTCGTCAGCCTTGACAGTGCTGGCGAGTAGGCACTCTGCAGCTGCCCCCTTGGACGGCCTCGTCTGGAAGAGATGTCGGAGGTGACATTAGCTGGGGCAGGTTCATGGTCATATACGTCGGCGGAAGTGTCATGCTTCAGATCTGGTGCGGGAGCCAGGACCGAGCCGTCGCCATGCTGGCGGCTGTTGGACGTTGGTCTTGAGTTAGATGGCGATTTTTGATATGCTGATTCGGGGGGGAGTGTCTCTTTAAGACGACTCGCCCGCCGTTGGCGTTTAGCAAGAGCCTGGTCCGATGTGGATGCCGAATCAGAAGATTGTCGCTTGTTGCTGCTTTTTGTCAGGGTGTTGACTGAGCCCCATGACTGGTTCATCTGTCTCTGCGCAACGCAAGTCAGTATTGGGTCGATCATGAGATATAGTGTATCGCGGTGGGTACTTACAAGTCTCTCAGCGCCCATGGCGGTTTGAGGAGGCCTGGTTTTCGGTCAACAAGTGTCGAAAGGCAGAGTGGTCGAAACAAACGAAAGGCAGAGTGGTCGAAACAAACGAAAGGCAGAGTGGTCGAAACAACATACCCATAGTCTGGAAACGAGCTGGCTTCAGAATAGTATCGCCGCAAAGCACTGGCTAATATGAGCGATACTGTACAAGAAATATTGGCTGGTGGAGTACAAGCTCACTTCCAAGAGGACTTTGGCGTTGTTGTCGCCACGGCGGTGCCCTCCTTGCCTGGCTGAATGTCTTTGGTCGTGACACGCGGCGGTGTCTGTGGCGCTAGAGGCGGCGCCTTCGGGGCCGGGAAAGAGGCGCCGAAACCGTCTGCTTGTGCACTGTGCAGTTAAATGTTTAGTAGGGGGGAGAAAGAATACGACGGGCAACCATTTGGTATGATCTGCGAGCGTACATTTTGAGCGTGTGAGCAGCAGGCGGTCGCGGCGCATGCAGTCTGTCGGCTGAGGAAGGCTGGCGACAATTCTGCTGGCAGGCGAAAAAAAAAAGTTGGACGTTGGTCAGCGGGGTACCACGGTGGCGGGAGCAGTGGGTCTACAGTGAGGCGACAGTGGGTTTGCAGCACAATTCCAGCAGACATCAGGCGCTAAATCGGCATCCTGGGTACCTGGAGGGGCATGCTCTGGCGGCCGCTACCTTTGACATGACTGTTTTGCTGTCGCTGGTGCTGACAGCGCTTGGGGAGATGGACAATGAGGGGTGCATGGAATGGAATCAAACATACTTGTTCATTTGTAATATCTATTGTCAGCACCGCTGCGGCAGACGCGAGCCTTTGCGACTTGCGAGGAGACATGGCGCGGCGCGAAAGTAGAGCTGTCGCAGCAACATGACGATGCCCTGGCGCGCGCTGGGTGGCCTGGAGGCGGGCAGCTGGTTAAAGGCTGTGCAAAACTGTCGTGAAACGATGATCGCACTTTAGGGCCAACAGACGCGAAAATTCTCTCGTCTTTTGTGCTGATTCATGATTTGTTGCAGCGCGACAAATGTTTATGAAGAATGCGGCCACAGCCCTGCCGCCACAGCGACAGCGGTCTTGATTATACGCTCTTTTAGTACTCGTCACCAACCGTGCAGCTGAGGCGGCGGATGTAGGTACTTGTGACTTGCATGACTTCAGGCGCGGCCAACTTGTATACCCCATTCAGGTACCACTGCATATGCAGGCAGCCGCTCAGGTCGCATAGAAGTGAAGCAGAGGGAAACATCTGACCCGGCGTAATGCCAAGTATGAAAGGCGCATTTGTTTGCCTCATGCCTAATGTGTGCTGCGCGTACCGCTGTGTGGGCTACGTGCTGAAGCGGTACGTAGTTACCCTACATCGCCCGCAAGACCAGTGCCGCTACCTGGTCTCCAGATCGCACGAGGTAGGTAGCGTACATCAGCAAGCTCCCCACACTAATAAACGTGTCCTGATTCGCGACATCCCATGGCCAGCGCCAATTCGCAGCCCTCCCTCGTTCCGTCGTCACATTGCCAATTCACCACCAATCGACAAACGCACACCTCTGCCGACCGATCTGAAGCCTCCCGCCGGCAAACGATTCAAATAGCCCCTCGAAACGCTAATAATACGTGGCTGCGCCTCGCGCCTCCTCGCCCGCCATGTATAATTCGTTCAATCGCATACAGAATGTCTTTGGCTTCTTCACAACCGTAGCTTGCGTCTTTGGCGCCTTCATTGCGGCCACGGATCTCTTCTCCCCGCGCGACCCCTCTGGTGTCATCGCCCCTCAGAACATCCAAGTGTAGGTCAGCTCGTTCGTCGCCGGACAATGCAAACGGCGGAGAAGGAAAGGATCACTGCTGACAGGCACGCCGAAAACAGTGTCAAGGGCCGTCCACACTACTACAGCTCCAAGAAGGAGGAATACGCCATCATCCGCTTCTCGCTCGACGCCGATCTCTCCAGCCTCTTCACCTGGAACACCAAGAATCTCTTTGTCTACGTCACCGCCGACTGGCCGGGCCCCGATAACACGACAAACTCGGCCGTAATCTGGGATAGCATCATCACGAACCCGAGCGCCGACCACCTGTTGAACGTTGGACCTCACACTCTCAAGAAGCTGCGAAAGCTTTCCGCTGGAAAATCTATCGACCCTAGCCGGTATGTTCATGCCTGAAACAGAAGCTGCTTCGAGATCGCTAATTGGCAAACCCTCACAGTGGCATGCTTAAGCTCAAGAACCAGAAGCCCAAGTACCAGATTACTCATCCTTCTGGCAAAATTGCTCAGACCGCCGACGTCACCCTGAAGCTGCACTACAACGTCCAGCCCTGGGTCGGTCTCCTCACCTGGAACATGCCCCAGGACCTCTTCCTCTGGAAGACATTGGCCGGAGGCGAGAGCGACAAAATTGCTCTCCCGGCCTTAAAGGCCAAGGACTCCAAGGATACCAAGACCAAGACCAAGACCAAGACCAAGAAGGCTAAGGCATAAACTAAGAAGCGTCCTTAGGACCGCTTTCATTTTATTGGCACTGTCGTAATACACTCAATTCCTCGGCGTTAGGGAGGCGAGCTTGGCTTGACGATATAAATAAATAAAACCTTTTACGGCATGTCTCATTCCCCTGTAGTCCATTAGAAAATGCACCCTGGCTGAGGTTTACCATGCTTTGTTCTATTTACATAAGCTACAACTATTCTAGCCTCATGTATCCCATTTTATTCAAGTATTTTGCAAACATTGGGCTCCAGTGCATTAATGCATGCAGCGTCGTCCACCTTTTCCATTCTTGATTCAATTAAAATACATTCAATCGTGTAACGGGAACAGTCTACCAGCAAACGCCAAGTTTTTTTTCGTCACTCCAACTCCAGGCCTCCCTTATGCCGCCTTCTTTTCCTGACTACCCGTAGCACCTCCGCGTCCACGATGGCCGTTGCCCCTTCCCCTGTTACCTCGGCCACGGCCGCGGCCACCACGGGGGGCATCCAGACCGGCAGGAGGTGGCACATTTCCGTACTTTTGTTCTCCATTCTGCACATTGGCGGCAGCACTGCGTTGGCCGCCGCGACCGCGGCTTGCCTGTCCATTGCTCTGCGAGCTGCCATTGGGCCCGTCGCGGTAGACCATGGTGCTGTGCAGGAGCTTGGGCTCGCCGTTGGCTCCGCCGCGACCGCGGCCGCGACCTGACGACTGCCTTCCATTGACAGTACCGCTCCAGCCTCCTCGAAGAGGAGCAGGAGCGTCGGCGTCTTTGTATTGTGCCACACCGATAGATCCGTAGCCGCCAGTGGTCTTGTTAGGTGCCGCCGCCGCACGACGTTGCTGGGACTTGCTCGAAGCCGACAGCACTTGGCGGTTTGTTGTGTTCAGAACGCTTGACGCCGGCACAGTTTGTCCGCGGAACATGGGGGCACGTTCACCCAGCGTGGTTCCGCTCATGAAAGAAGTATCCCATACAACATCAAGCAAGAGTGCAGTTGGAGTGCGGCTGATGCCAACTACCGTGCCTCGGGTCGCGATAGGCACCTTGCCGGCCGCGGCAACAAACGTTACGCGATCACCAAGCCTGAAAGTTTGGTTTCCGAGCACCATTTCAGCATCTGACGGCTTCAGCAAAGCTGTTCTGGGAACTCCACGAAGTTTGCGGATGTCAGAATCCTGGGAAGCTTGGAATACTTGCTCGCCAACCTTAGCTAGTGCTAGTACAATATCGGAATCGAGCTGCTCCGCGTCCAACGTGACCTTCTCAAACTTGCTCGTTTCTTGCTTCTTTAACCAAGCCGAGAGATCCTTCAGCCTCTGAGACGCGACAGTTTGGTCAGGCCACAGGTCTGTATCGTAAATGTCACTCTTCTGAGCATGCTTTTGCACTGCGGCGAAGAAATCAGGAAAGGTGACCATGTAGTTGGCAATCAGCTGAATAGCCAGGTTGCTAAACTCCCAGCCGGTGTTTGACTTGCGGGAATAACCGAGAACCTTCAGTTTGCGCCCTTCGAATTTTAAGTTGAGGCCAAGGTTCAGCTTCAGTCCGGCCGAAGTCAAGACTTGGAAAGAGGACGTAATCTTGCTTAGAACCAGTGGGTGGACGCCGAGCTGCTTGGCGATTGCGAAAGACGGCGTGTATGGGTTTCCTTTCTCGGCCTGCTGAATAATGGATCGTGAAAATTCAGGCTCCTT
The DNA here is from genome assembly GCA_029218145.1 of Aphanocladium album. Classification (NCBI taxonomy): domain Eukaryota; kingdom Fungi; phylum Ascomycota; class Sordariomycetes; order Hypocreales; genus Aphanocladium; species Aphanocladium album. The sequence continues at coordinate 36,824 of JARDXD010001181.1, read as the reverse complement.
TGTCTTAGGCACCGAGACTACCAACTCCGTCTTGCCATTGACATGGCCAGTGATCTCGAGGGGACGACCATAGGCGTAGTCGCCCAGGAAGAAGGCTCTTGTGCCTTGCGGGAATTCTTCCTCGACTGGCTGCGCAGCCCTCTCGATAAATCGCTCATCTTCATTCATAACTTCGTCAACAATAGTCTGGGACGCATAGATGCTGCGGACGCTTGGGTTCTCGGCATATTCTTTCATTAAAGCGCCTTCCTCCGTCTTGAGGAGGCCCTTCAGCATATGAACGCCAACGAGACATTCAACCTGCCCAATGGTGACACCGAGGCGCTTGGCGTGCCAGTTTTCGAGAAAGTCCGCCTCCTTGGCAAAATCTGCGGACTCACGATTCGAGTTGTCCTTCATGACAACCTCGACACCGTCCTCGCCGAGTTCATAAGTGAATAGCTCATCCTGAACCTTGACAACCTTAGCTTCCTGCAGGAAGGGGTAGCCAACAAAGCATTTGTTGCCAAGTTTCGCCTTCCACGTTTCAGTCTTGCTGCGTGCATCCGTCTCGGTCAATGTCACAATCACACTCGGGTTGCGACTGTCAGCCTGGAATACGTTGATGCCGTAACCTTCAATGAGCTGCGCAGTGTGCGAAAGAGTGTGTAGTGAAGGGAAGCCAGCTAAAGCGTCCATCTTCAGCTTCGCACCATCGGTCAAAGCAGACTGATAAACAAGTCCGTCCATATTGGGCAGATCAAATATGTTCTCAATACAGCGGCAGTTTTGGACATCAGGGAATATGCCGGGAAGAGGAGAAGGATATGTAAAGTTCACTTCTGCGGAATAAGTGAACTTGAGGGGAACGCCAAAGCCATTACGAGCTTTCTCGTCGTCGGTCAGGAGCGCATTCTTTGTTGCCATGGCAGACAGCAGGCGCTTCTCGTCGATGAAGGGAATCTTGACGACGGCTTCCCATTCCATCTTCTTGCCATTCATATCGAGTTCGAAGTCTCGGGGGTAGAAGTCAATGATGGGAGAGCTGGGGTTTGTCATAAGGTCATGATACGCTGTTGGCACAATCTTTTTGCTTCGATCTGGCAAAACACCCATAAGTTGTTCGTAGGGCTTGAAAGGCTGACCCTTCTCGAATTCCAGCTTTGCGTTGGCACCCTTAGCCACATCAGAGATGAGAGGCGCGTAATGGTACTTGTAGAACCACGGCCAGGATGCAATGCCCCGGTAGTAGTAGAAAAGAACCCACTGTAAACCTTCGACATAGTTTTCGCAGAGTTTGGTTTGTTCGTCGGCATAGGCATTTGCTTCCCATTCGGGAAACTTTTGCAGATAGTATTTGGTCTTCCAACCTTGATACTTTTCCTGGTACAACTTCTCATACTGCTCTTGAGAAGCCTCGCTGGAGTCGTTCACCACGATTGCCTTGTCGTACGTCTTAATAACACGGTAAGCTGCGAGGTTACCCTCCTCTTCCTCATCATCATCCTCATCATCGCCTGCTGGCTTGGGAGGGAAGGAGATCAGAAGATGTCGGAATCCGTTGTCGTCCTCTTTTGTAGACCAGTCAAGATGCATCGCATCCGCGATTTCTTGTGCGAATTTTTTATCGGCAGCACTTAGGTCCGCACCGAGGTCCAATGTTTCGTGCGAGCGTTTGGAAACGTAAGGTCGGATCTTCTGCTTCCAAAGGTCACGCTGCGTTGTGGTGATGATTCGCTGACCGCTCTTAGACGTCTTTGCGGTAGAGGCAGTTGTGGTATTCTGCAGCTTCTTTTCCATCTGCTTTGAAGCGAACCATTTCTCATCTGCGACGTCATGTTCGAATTGCTTCAGCTCGACCTTACCGAGCTCAGCAATCATTCTAAGCGCACGCTTGATGTTCAGAACACCATTCTCATGCAGATAACCTCCCTCTTCTGGCAGAACACGCTTGTAAATCTCGAACATGTCCGCCAGCGCGCCTTCATTGATATGCAGGCCGGGAAGATTCGGCAGGAAATCGTTGCCCACGAAGAACGCCATGAGGATGAAATCGTCAATGACCCGTTCCAAGTCAAAATCAAAACCTAGGTTTTGATTACGCTTCAATTCCTGGAATTCCATTTCCAGGTATTCTCTGACCGTGCAGAGATGTAACAAGAAGAAATTCTGGTGTTCAAGCTCCTTGGATTTGTTCTTTGAAGCTCTACCAAATGTGACTTCTTCTCGGAGCAGGGAGAAATGGGGATCGTGACTGAGAAGGCCCAACATGATCAAGTCTGCATCGAGACCGTACAAGCAGTGTCGTACATTGGGGTTGTAGCCGGGTTGTGACTTGGCGTTTCGGATGTACTCCATGATCTTGTGTTCACCCTCGCCAGGGACTTCGTGTCCAGACAAGACAATCTCGCAGCCCTGCCAGTCGGTATCTTCGGAAATCTTCTTGTTGATAAAGTATTGCAATTGCCGAGAGAGTTTCGCCATAAACTCGGTTCCTAAAAAAATAAGCTTCCATGCCAATAAAGAGCTGCTAATGCAGCTGAGCCGTACTTACCAGGCGTGATGCAGTTGCTATCAAAAGGCTCTTCTTTGGGCATTTCAACACCCTCCTTGATCGCCTTTTCACGGGCTTTTTCAACTTCGAGTGCGGTACGGAATCGACGGGCACGCTGCTGGTTCATCTTGGCGCGAGGTGCGACACCATCGATGGCCATGAAGAACAGCTGCTTAGGCTTGATCTTGCCAAAGAGATGCTCAATGTAGTTGAAAATTCGAATGAACATTTCCTCTTCACTTAGGCGAAAAGTGGTGTCCTCGCCAGCATCCTTGTGGGTGCAGTTGTGGATGATGCCGTTCATGTCAAGCTATTCGGTGGGTTAGCTGTCACTGTGTATATAGATGTCGTGGAGATGATGTCGTACATAAAGGCAGTCGAATTCCGGTATTCTGTTTTCGGCAATGAGTTGCGAAATTGGAGGATAGCGCTCCGAGAGCCATCGGAAGAACTTGGGCACACTGTCGAAAGGTCAGCCGGTCCATCACAGCAACGAGAACATGCGCCATCTCACTCACCCCATGATGGCAGCGTCTAGGCACACCTGTGCCGTGAAGGAGTTAATCTAGAGTATACGGGGTTTTTGGCGCGTAATTGCAGCGGAGGGCGACGTCGAAAGGTGAAGGAGTAAAAATAAATGTCGTTTGATATCCCAAGGGAGCCAGTGCTGTCGCAAAGAGAATAATCGCCGTGCGTTGCAGTAGTATGCAAAACCAAACGGATGTAGCAAATACAAACAATGCGGAAGAAAAGTCACAGCCTGCCAGAAATAATCTCGCCTGGTGCGCAACGCAATCTGTCGTTTTCTTTGTATGTTTGAGGAAGAGTCACTCGGCAGACCTGCGAATGCCGTCTGGGTCTGGTCTGCCTGAGAGGGGCAGCAGAACAGTGGGCACCTCGCAGCCTGGCACGACAGGGTTGCTGTGGGAGAGTACGGCTACCTAGGTACTTGGATAAAATAAATTTTGGTGCACTGTTTGCAGCGGCCAGCCGTGGCAGCATGTACCCAGCCCCAGCCTCAAATCGTTGCCCTTCACCCCAGCGCTACCTATGACTAAGCCTCAAGCTCGACCGCGCAGGGCCCCACGAAGGAGAGCTTGTTGGCGGCTGGGCTGTCACTTTACGCGCGACGCGTGCCTCTCACCTTTCAGAGCTTGCACCGCAATTGCGCCTCGGCCACTTCGACGATAAATCTGCCGCTGCAGCACCCCAAGCCACGACATAGAAATCTTGCAGCTCGTCTCTACAAATTGACCCCAATATCTGCGCATCATGGCACCTCCTACGAGCATGGATCCTGATGTCGATGGTACGACCCCAGCCAGCCATCTTCAACACCTTTCTGCTAACGAGCTTTGCAGTCGACATGACACACGAAGAGGAAGACGACCAGGGAGAACGACTGATCAACGAAGGTAAAATGCTCATATAAGTTCGTTGGTCGTCGACTCGGCTAAGCTAACTTGATACAGAGTACAAGACTTGGAAGAAGAACAGCCCCTTCTTGTATGATATGATTCTTGGGTTTGTGATTCCGCACCATTACTTCTATGATTATTTCTAACAGTTCATAGCACGGCACTTACGTGGCCTACCCTAACAGTCCAATGGTTCCCCGATGTCAAGGAGCCTGAGGGCAAGAACTTCCGCATGCACCGCCTGCTGCTTGGCACCCACACATCCGACGAAAGCCCCAACTATCTGCAGATTGCCGACGTTCAGATTCCCAAAGCTGTCGCACCGAACCCGGACGACTATGATGAGGATCGTGGAGAGATTGGCGGATACGGGAAGTCGGGCGATGTTGCTCCGATCAAATGTGAAATTGTCCAGAAGATTGAGCACCCCGGCGAGGTCAACAAGGCACGCTACCAGCCTCAGAACCCAGACATCATTGCTACGTTGTGTGTCGATGGAAAGATTTTGATTTTCGACCGCACGAAGCACCCGCTGCAGCCCTCTTCAGTCGGTAAGATCAATGCTCAGATTGAGTTGATTGGCCACAAGTCGGAAGGTTTCGGTCTTGCTTGGAGCCCTCATGAGGAAGGCTGCTTGGCCTCTGGAAGTGAGGACAAGACCATGTGTCTTTGGTATGTCTTTAATACAGTATTATCGTCTTACCTGCTAACGTTTTCACAGGGACCTGAAGAAGCTTGAGTCTGACGTCAGAGTTCTGAAGCCTTCTCGACGTTACACACACCACACTCAAGTCGTCAACGATGTCCAATACCACCCCATTTCGAAGAACTTTATTGGTTCGGTTTCCGACGACTTGACATTGCAGGTAGTCGACACTCGCCATAGTGATACGAGCAAGGCTGCAGTTGTTGCACGAGGTGGCCACTTGGACGCCATCAATGCCTTGTCCTTTAACCCCAACTCCGAGGTTCTGGTGGCCACTGCCTCGGCGGACAAGACAATCGGCATCTGGGATCTTCGTAATGTGAAAGAAAAGGTGCACACCCTTGAGGGCCACAATGACGCCGTCACGTCCTTGTCGTGGCACCCCAACGAAGCTGGAATTCTCGGCAGTGGAAGCTACGACAGACGCATCATCTTCTGGGATCTTTCTCGCGTCGGTGAGGAGCAGCTTCCTGATGACCAAGACGATGGCCCCCCAGAATTGTAAGCACCATGGCTCTTTTTCGGTTGCCCGACTGTTACTGACCAAGCATTGCAGACTTTTCATGCACGGCGGCCACACGAATCACCTTGCTGACTTCAGCTGGAACCCTAATGAGCCGTGGCTGGTGGCTAGTGCTGCGGAGGACAATCTTCTGCAGATCTGGAAGGTTGCGGAGGCCATTGTCGGCAAGGATGATGGCGAGCTGCCTGTAGACGAGCTTGACCGATAGGTCCGGTTGAGACTGGTGAGGAATATTCGATCTTCATAGGATGAGGAGACATGGGAACCCTGGCGTTTATGGAACCAGATGGATGACGAGTTTCGAATCTCTACGTGGTTTGGCTGCGATCGCGGTACTATGCAGCGTCTGTTGTCGCCATTGCTGCGCACATGTGTTTTTTATCTATGTTTCCACGTTATCAATTATCAGATATCAATGAAAAGTCTTTTGTCTGCTACGGGGCCCGCTTGCGTTTGCAGCGACTGCACGCTCACTTGGTCCTCAGTTTTCTTCACGTGCCGTGTGCAAACGACACTTATAGCCAGAGCGGCGTTCCCAAACCCAGGAAATATTTATGAAGGTAGCTCTGGCGCAGCTTTTGTCTCGTTGCAAAAGCGATCAAATTAACCTCAATAATTGGTTGCACAGCTTCATCGCAGCCGCCGTCATCGTCATGAACCGCTCCACTCCGGAACGGTCCATCACCCACGCATGGGACTTGGAAGCCTACTCACCGGAGAGCGTTGGTCAAGTTCCCGACGTTGCGTCTCCCGTTCGTCAAGTCAAGCAGACAGTCAGCGGCGCCCAAGTCAAGCGCTTCAAGTTCACGGATACCGACCTCGAACGATACTTTCAAAACCGAGATCCTTATCCCGCAGCAGGGCCTGCAAACCCCGATCCTGGGAACCATGAACGAAATTCCGCGGCGGAGACCGACATTCTCACGCTTTTGTGCCACAGCTCAGAGCTGGCCGTCGAAATTGGCAAGCACCTGAGTCCGGGCGACATCGTATCCTTGTACAGCATCAGCAGAGCCTTTCACGACGCCGTCAATAAGTACATGCTCGCCAGCATCCGCGTCTGGATTGACCACAAGGCGCCAGAAGCCGGAAAAGTATTCGACTTTCGCCTCTACAAACGGCATCTCATCGCGGACCCGGCCGGTCGCACCTGGGGCTACCAGTACGAGACAGCCACCGCTCCGCACGATGCGGCAGGTCAAAGCAGCAGCAGCACCGGCGGCGGCTCATCCTCCGCCGCCGCCGCGTCGCGCCACACCATCAACGCCGGAAAGGCAGACGAGATCCGCGCCATCCCTGGCCTGCGGTACCTGCAGCTCGTCGTGGGCCGAGACCGGTGCTGCCGCGAGATCCGCGCCGTGCTGGCGCGCAACGGGCACCGCACGCCGGCCACGATGCACGGGACGCTGCTGAAGCTCTGGCTGTGCCTCGACGTCCCGACCAGCGCGCGGCGCGCGGCGCTCCTGCGCAACGTGGACGTCTGGGCCGACGTGGACCTGTACAACGCGCAGCTGCTCTTTGTCAAGCTCGGCATGCACTTCAACGACCCCGTGTACGGGCCCAACACGTACGAGCTGCTGCACCTGATGATGGGCCAAAAGGGGCTGTACCCGCTGTGGCAGCTGCTCCTGCGGAAGCGCTTCACCCGGCTGAGCGAGATCCTGGCGCTCAAGGTCCGCTACGACTTTGCCGTGGCGCCGTCACCCGGCGGCGGCGGCGGCGGCGCCCACCACTGGAGCGTCGAGTACTTTGGGAGCAGCATCCACGGCGTGCCGTACGACGAGTGCGGCCGGACGCACCGCGAGGGCTGGGGCCGCGGCGCGCGCCACCTGCAGCGGCCCGACGAGCTGGTGCCCGTCGAGGCCGTGGCGCGCGGGCTCGAGCTGGACGAGCACCTCGTGGGCATGATGATGTGGGGGTACGTGGACTGGGCGACGGGCGAGAACCTGGTGCCGTCCGAGGACGAGATGCACCTCTCGGACGAGGAGGCGACGCTGGGCCGCGCCGACACGAGCTACCACTGGCGTCCGCGGCACGCCCGCAAGAAGCGCTTCGACGAGCTGTCGCCCGCGGCGCGCCGGCAGATCCTCGACGAGGACGAGGACGAGCGGCTGCGCGCCATGGCGTGGTGCGGCGAGACGGACGACTATTCATCCGCGAGCGAAACCGAAGACGAAAACAACGATGATGGCGGCAACGGCGGCGGCGGCGGCGGCGTCGTCGTGTACTCGCTCGACGACGAGATCAACCGCGGCTACATTGTGCCGCCGCTCCCGACCGGCGCCGACGCCGTGGTGGTGCCAGACGTCGACGACCCCGACGGCTGGGTCGACTTTGTCAACGACGTGCTCATAAACGCGGGGCTCGCGCCGGACGTCGGCAGCGACGCGGCCGAGCGTGCCGAGGCCTGGCAGTCGTACCAGGACGTGGAGATGGACTCGAGCTGGGACTGGGGGCTGTGGCTCCAGCAGCAGCAGCAGATGGCGCGCGGTGAAAGCGGCGAAGGCGGCGAGAGTGACGAGGGTGACGAGCATGCTGATGATGCTGAAGACGAGCTGTCAGATTCAGAGGCCGAGACGATTGTAGCCGAGAGTGTGGCGGGAGAGACTGGGCCTCCTACCGACTACGTGTTTTCCGGCAACGATGTCTAGAAAAGAATGGGAGAACCCTTGTTTTTATCTAATATGGCTTTTTTGGGTGTACCAAGGAAGGGCAGAGAGAGCCACTTCGCAAGCTTGGTTTTACGCACGGAAAGATGGATTCTATACACAACGGATTTATGGAACAACTTGTATGTAGGAAAAATAGGCGACGGAGTGCCGCCAATTCTGGCTAGAAAAGGTACAGACAGATAGGCCGTTAAGAGGTGTCTCGAAATGCAACAAGAGCATTATGTGCTCAGTGAGAAAATGCAATGCGAGATGTAAGAATCAAAGCTCATGCTGCATAGATTGTGAACGATGTAAGAAAATGACGGGAATTGAGCCGCACCAAGACATCCTTTGAGAAAGGATCCAATAACACCAACGAAGGGAAGAGTCGTTCGCAGAACGACCTCGTAAGGGCTCACAGCACTGACAGTGAAAAGAGGCTGCCTCCATCCATCAAATACACACGCGCGCACTCACACACATACATACCAACAGGATTGAACTTGTATGGAAAAAAAGGGAAAAAAAAGAGACCAAGGTTCGTAGAAAAGAGATGAATAAAACCAAAAGGAAATAAGAAAAAAAGACGAGACAAGAAAGTGAAAAAGAATAGTAAGTGGACAATGTCCCTAACTTGACCGGATTTAATAAAAAACGACGAAAAGAACCAAACACCTTGCGGAAGAAACTGGACCAAAAATATGAATCGAGTTCACGCAAGACCAAGATACACCGTTAACGCACCCTTTCGCTATGCATCCATCCAGGAACAATTCTTTTTTTCCACGCCACCCTTTCCCTTCCCCTGTTGTGTGCCTGCCCCTGCTTTCTCCTCTGCACACGCCAAACATTGTTCTGTTTCTTTTGTCTTTCCAGCAAAATGCCAATTCCCGACCCAACAAAAAAAGTTCCAGTCCAGTCCAAAGTCCAAGTCCAATGTATATATGTTTTGTTGTTTGTGTGAAAATGACGCGAATCCATCTCTCCTCTTTTCCATCTCTCGTGTGCAAAAAAGATCCGAGGCCATGTAAATTCCCTGTCCTTTTCTTTTCCTAGCAAAAATCGACGGTCTGTAGATTCTCTTTCTTTTTGCAGACTAAATCAACCCAGAACAGCCGTGGTATAGTCACTTTTGTCTTCCAGCCTTGCGCAATAATTAAAAAACACAAAAATTTAAACCACATCCCGCCTGAAATAGTGTCCGACACTCCGTCCGAAACCCTCCCAAAATAAATGAAAAAAGGAGAAAAATAACAAGAAATCCGATACACACCTGACCCCTTTCCCTCAAATCAAGAAGCAAAGTCCGCAAGGTAAATTTCGTAACCGTGGCCAAAGCGCTGCAATGTCCATCATTTCCCAAGTAACACGACACGTGAATAAAATGTACAAAAAGTGTCTGCCACTTTGTTCTTGTCCAATTCAACATGACCACAGGCGGTAGCTTGAAAAGGTGTCCAGCATCACTAAGTAGGCTCCACGGTTCAAGCATTGGCACCGGTCAGATTACGCGGACGACTTGCTGGGAGGAGCGGCGCCGCCGTTCTGACGGCCGTCACCGCCGCCGACGGAGAGACCGCTAATGCCGCTGGAGAGGAACGCAAACGGGTCGTTCTCGTTGGCAGCAGGGCCGCTGTTGTAGAAGTTGTTGTTGGCGGGACCAGATCCAGACGCAGGGCCGTTGGTGGCCGACTGGAAAGCAGCCTCAGCAGCGCGGCTGTCAAAAGGTCCAGCGCCGTGGGATCCTGGAGCAGGGCCAAAGGCCTGGTTGTTCATGGAACCGGGGTAGCCGCCAGCACCACCAGCGAGACCCGAGGGAAGGAAATGGCTGGGAGGGCCAGCAAAGTGCTGGTTGTAACCACCGCCGGCGTTGAACGAGTTGCCCGAGTTGAAAGGTCCAGGGCCGGGATTGCCCCCCATGGAGCCCTGTCCCATGTTGTACTGGGACGAATTGTCCATGGGGGAGGGGTATCCAGAGTCGGCCACGACAGCGGCACTGGCACGGCTGGCTCCACAGCGAAGGCAGCAAACGTTCTTGGCAAAGTTGTGGTAGCCGCAAACCTCGTTGCCACACTTCCAGTCACCAGCACGGAAAGGAACGACACCACCGCCACCACCACCCATGCGTCCACCGTGGCCCATGTGGCCGTGGCCACCGCCGTGGTGGGGAGGAGGCATCACCTGGGGAGGGCCGTAACCGCCGCCGCCGCCGCCGCCGCCGTAGCTGAAGTTATCGCCACCGGGGCCAGAGCCAGCTGCAGGGAACGAACAGCGGAAGCAAGCGGTACGGCGCTGGAAGTTGGAGAAGCCGCACGAGGGGCACGTCCAATCGCCAGGGCGAGGACGGTTCTTGCTGGGAGGGAAGGGAGTCAGGATATCCTGGGCGCGGTCGAGAACTCTGCTGGAGGAGGGAGAGACCTCGATGGCCTTTTCGTTGAGGGCTCGGCCGTTCATGCATAGGCTTTCGGCAGCCTTGGAATGGTTAGTAGCTGTATATAACCATTGGGCGGTGGAGTTCGCAGGAAATAACATACCTCTTCATGGGACGAAAAGACGGCGAAGCCAGTCCCGGTGGGCTTGTGCTGCTCTGGCGTGCGAAGAGTCCAAAAGGCAATGGGACGTCCACCAAACTGGGTGAACCAACTCTCGAGCTCGGACTGGGTGGTATCGTGGGGCAGGCCAGACATGTGAAGAACCTTGCTTCTCTCGGAAAGGAATGCACGAACATCGGCTCTGGCGTCCATCGGGCGGGTCAAGACATCGGGATGCTCCTGGGGAGGCTGAGACTTGCGAATCAGGCCACGGAGCACTCGAGCGAGTGTGATGGCCTCCTCCATGGCACGTCGAGGCGAAGCGGGAGCCAGCGCCTGCAGGTGGAAAGGAAGGTTGTGCTTGATGGGAGCGCTGGACTGGACGGGCTCGACCTCGAGAGCGGCGCAGATGTTGGAGAGCATCGAAGGGCCGAAAGGCAGAGATTCAGGGTGGTGCTGCTGCCAGCGCTGGTATTCGGTGCGGAGGTCGAAGGTTCGGGAGTGCTGGAGATAGGGGGGGAGGACGACGGCCTTGTCGCGAGCTTCACGAGGGAGCTGGACTCGGAGGTCCCAGGCATCGAGTGTGACGAAGGCAAAGTCGAGGTTCTTGGAGGTCAGGTACTCGGTAGCAAAAGCATCGAATCGAGAGATGGCGTCTCTAAAGGTTCCCGCGTTTCGAACGTGCTCCCAAGTGAGGGTGGTCAAGCTCGCTGAGAAGGCAAAGTTAGCAGGGGTATGAGGGAGTCACGGTCCGAGATCGCCGAGTCGAACGTTGGGTGCATGTGTCGAAAATCGGGACAGGGGCTCGCAATGACTGGGTACATACTGCACAGAGGCGTGATGGGGGTGTTGACGGGCTTGACGAGGACACTTTCGTGTGTGATCTGGAATCAATGGGTGGTAAGCAACATGTCGGATGCGGTGGGAGAAGAGGATTGTTGGCACATACCTCCTCAAGAGTGTTAGCATCGAGCAGAATCCAGCCAAGCTCGATGACTTCGGCAGAATCCTTGGTCACGTAGACGCCATGCTCATCACAAGTGGTAGCAACGTGAATGACGACGTAGCGGTCCACGCTGAACTGAGAGCTCTGTTGCGAAGACATTTTTTTTTTCTGATCTGGCAGAGCGTCGGGACTCCTGAGCAAAAGGTGGAGATTGGGCGAGGCAAAGAGCGAGGCCGTCGCGGCGGAGAGAAATCAGGCGCAGTCGGAGGGAAAAAAAGCTCAGGGTCGGGAGATGCTAGACTCGAGATACGACCAGGTGCTTGAAAAGTAACGAAGCAGACCGAAGACGCGAGGACGCTGGCAAAGTCTGGTCGCAGCAGAGTTTCGGAGCAGGCGTTTGTTGAAAGGATGCAGGTGTTGGAGAAGCAAGCGTGAAGAAAGCTTTCATCAAACGACGCAAGCCGGACAGTGGGGGCGCGGGCGACAAGAGGAACCAGGGGAGGAAGAGAGAGGACAAGGAAGAAGAAAAAGTGAGCACAGAATGAGAGGGTAGATGGAAAAAAAAGAGGATTAGACCAGACCCAGGCAAAATGCGCAAACAATCCCACACTGCCGAAAGGGACAATGGGGCCAGATGACGAGAAAAAGCTCCAAAGAGAGAGAGAGGATGGGGATGCAGGAGAAAACGGGAGTCGGCGAGGCGAGGCGAGGCAACAGAAAGGCTGCTGCTGGCGTTGGAAAAACAACTGCTGGCGGGCGGGCTTTGGAAATTTTGGAGGGCCGATCGGGGGTGTGAGAGGAGGCGGTGGTAATAGCGTGTGCGGACGCGCAGTGGTGGCCCAACAGTTGTGCAACGGCGCGACCAGGCGGGAGTCGCTGAACAGAAGCCGAGCAGGTGTGTAGATGCTCTACAGATGGTTGTGGCACTATTATTACAGGTAAGATGAAAAGTGTAGGAGCATTAATCTTGGGTCTTGAGGGTATTAGCAGCGCAATTGAGGCCCAGCTGGCAGTGATGATATGAGCATAGCCAGGCACCAGACGAGGGCCACCCACGTACCTACACCAGGTAATCTGGTAGGCCAGGTACTTGTACTTGAGGTACTTGGGACCAGCTCAGCACCTGGACACTGTTGATACCTACAGGATACTTACAGGATACTTACAGGCACAGGCTGCGCAAATAGAGCAAATTCAGATACCCAATAAATGGGGCTCTGGGGTTCCATAATACAGTGGGCGTGCTGGGCTTGTGCAGTGGATGTATGTAATACGGCTGGCAGACACTGTGCAAGTTGCAACTATTACGATGATTGCCGGGGAAAGATGACATTTTGAGCAGATTCCAAAGTAAGAATCCGGTTCGTAGCCAACAGCTGTCTTGCCTTTTTGACACGGCGGGATTGATAGCCGCATCGCAGCGTTCACAACACCAACTCTATGTACGTCACGGTGGAGATATGATGAACTACCTACCAGCCAGCCAGTGGACGGACGGCAATTCTACACACTGTATGGAGCTACTTTGCTTTTAATGCTAGCAAATAAGAAACACATGGCATTTTGATATTATTCCCCATGTTGATCCAAGAAACAGCAAGAAAAAATTGCCCTTCTGCAGCACCAACGCTATTTCCGCCACAAAGCCAGCAAGCCCGTCCTCGCAGCGCAGGATATTCAGGGGATTTGCAGGGGGGGGAACGCGGCGGGAGAACGGGGACAGGCGTGGCTAGTTCCGCGAACTGGAGCTGCTGGCCTTGGAGGCTGGGGCGGTTTTGGGGCCAACAAGCTGGACGGGGCGGGCTGGCCAGGCACTGGTGGGCCGCAGCTGTCCCTTTTTCCCTTTGCCCTGCCAGCTGGCGGTTAGCGCATCCGTTGCTTCTGGTAGCCGGGACGAGGTTTGCTTTTTCTTTTTCTGGACTGCAAGAAGGATGCCCCAGAGCCCTTTTTGGCGGAGCTGTACGAAAATTTCGGGGACGAGGGTGTGTTGTGGACGCGAGTAATGCGGGTGGTTTGTTTTTAACGAGCGGTTGACCAATGTGCAATAGAATATTTGACATGACATGTGTATTGTCAAATACCTGCTACTTGCCTACCCAGGTACCTACCTAGGTAGGCAGTGTACACCAGTATGCAATCCCCCTATGGCTGTGTCCAATCCCGAGCTGACACCCGGCCTGATGCGTACCAATGTACCTACCAATTGGCAGCTCGCACCCTTTTGTCTGTCTCGTCCCGGACGGCCGGGTGACCAGGTAGACTTGTTGGGATGCCAAAATGAACATGACGTGTGGTGTGCTTGGCACCTGTAATCCAGAGGGCACAGACGACAACTGGCTGGCCGCTGCGGCTGCAGCCCATTACAATGGGGCTTCTCGGGCCCGACATCAAACAGGACACGCCACTCTCTGCGTCGGCCTGCATCAGAGACAGTAAAGAGAAAACAAGAAAAAGGAATACACGAGTAAAAAGTAAACAAGATGCAACCAAACGGTTCACATGGATCCGTAGTAGTTCTCTACCACGTACGCCAGCAAACCCCATTCGTCCATTCACGGCCTTGTGACGAGGCAAATCTGCAGTCCTGCAACGGTATCCGCTCCATCCACCCAATTGCATCGCCGCCCATCAAACAACTTGCGGATACATGGACGTACTAACTTACAACGTATGTACTGGTATTAGCTCCAGCTCGCTCAGAGGCCCAATAGCACTGTACCCATTTACACGCTTCGTCCCGACGCGGCACAGTGTGCTTGCCGAGAACGCGTGCCTACCCGTTGGCTCGTGAATCTACATTTCCCGTTCATGCTTGCTGCCAGCACCCTCCGTCATCGTCACCATGTAGCGGCAAATTTCACAGATCGCCACCTCGACACCCGGGCCAGGCAATCACTGCGCTGGATGTGCATCACCGGGCACCGACTCTCCCCAAACACTGCCTCGGCCTTCCATCTGTCGTGATACCAACACCCGAATTACAACAGCCGACAGGGGCCTACCCGTGCCCCCTGCCGCCACTCAGGAAATCACCCAACCAGACTCCTGGGATGCCTCTCTGCCATCCTGCACACAGCCCCAGCATGTGAGTTGGGTGTGCTCTCTCGAATCAGCAACATTTGATGAGCCTCTTCCCCCCCGTCTCACCCCGTTGACAAACCAAAAGACGCGGGGCAAATCGCCGAATCACCCCGGGTTCCTTCAGCCCGTCAGAAAGCCATGAAACGGCAGAATCAGAACGCTCTGGAATTCCCGCACCGCCGAGTAGATTCATGCGTTGCAGAAAAACAAAGATTCTCAATGCCCGTTCCTTGTGCCCGCTGAATAAGACGAACTGCCGCGTCTACCGGGCACAAAACGCCGACGTTTCCTCCAACCTGGCTGACACGGCGCGGCCCGTGCAGCTCTACGTAATTCTCTAGCCCCAGCTTGTCCCGTTTTCTGATCATGCAACCTTGCTGGTACTGCTGGAAAGCGCCCAAGAAAATAAAATAAAAATATATAATGTGCTGTCCAGCAAGGCCACGGCCGCTAGCGAAACCTTGTCGCTACGTGGTTTCGCAGATAAGGCGTCCGTCGGCCAATGGCTAGGCCTGGTTTCTCCGATTTCAACCAGATGCAGAGCTCAACACGCGGACCGTGTTGAGAGAGCGAGCCCAGAAAGCAGAAAATCATTAGCGCTTGCGTAGGGCTGTGCAGAATATTCCATCGAGTGCCGAGCTACATTTTGATACGTTCACATCGGTGTAGGCTGGCTCGTTTCAGTGCTCATTCGCGCTACACGTCGAAACCGAGCGGCAAATTCCTTGGCTTTTCAACGATGCGTGCGCTTAAGCAACTTTACTTTTGTGACAAGTTTGTCTTTTTCACATGATATAAAGTGCTTACAACAAACATTGGAGCCCAGCTACCTCGGTAACGGTCTCAATGCCCACAGCGGCGTCTCGCGTTTTGTTTGCTTGGGGTGGCTGTCCAACACCACGGTGTCTTTTAGTCGAGTTGTGATACTGTAATAAATGTGACTTCGCCACATACCAAAATTCAGACGCTCTGAAGAATTGAAGGGAAAGTCAATGTACACTTTGGAATCGCTTGCCTATAGTCCACAGCATACTCAAAGCCGGGCACATCTTTGCATTCTGACTCCCCACGTTGTATCGGAATGCCCGGACACTCAGCCAAGCAAACTCTTCTTCTTCTACGCTCCATCGAGACATCCAAGGGCCCATGAAACGTTAACATGGTTATAAATTATAAATCAACTCCGCCAAAGCTTCGCCATTGGTTATTATCCCCTGCAAGACTAGTCTGCGCTCGCGCTGGCTTCAGGTCTCGCCCTGCCAGGCGTCCCCGTTACGCATAAATTGCTTGCATAATAAGGAACAGAGGATCAAAGGAGTCGAACTCAAACTAGATCACTCTCTAGTAAATGCAAATTGACACCTTCTGCTTTTGGCTCATCCTGATGACCGAATCTAGTGGTCTTGGCCGCGCTGGTTGACGCCATGCCTGCTGTGGAACAATGTGCCAATCCTGCTGTGCACGCCCTATAGGTTGTGGGTTAGAGTATTTCGACAAGGAATTCATAGCGGTATCGTTCCATTCATTTTTTTTAATAAGCTGTTGGCTCCTCCGTGATGCTGGCCAATGGCAGTACACGGTTCCCACAAGCAGCCTGATCAAGTGGCGACCGCGGATGCAACGACGCCGCCGCTTTGGAACTATTGCCATCAGTAACACTCCATTTTCTCTCTCAGTCATCAACGCTAGGCTGGTTCAGTAGCATCAAGGCGGACAGCTGAATTGGTGGGATCCTGATCGCTGCTCAGAGTGGATGAGTAGCCGATTCCTGCAGGAACATGAAACCGCCTCGGTGAGACGGCGTTAGTGGCACCTTGGTGCCGATGAATTGTGCATACGGAAATCATCTATCTGATGCTTGCGAAAAATCTCTGATGGCGGACAGCAATTTCGAAAAGATGATTGAAAAGTTGTTCACGACGGGTGTCGTCGCGATCAAAATGGGACGGAATATGGCACCAACAGCGTCTTAACCTGAAAAGTCCCGAAAATACGGTTCGCCAATCTATTCGTAATATTCAGGGGAGGCTTTGAAAACGATAGGATTTCATCAATCACCGCCCTTCGGACCGACTGCACGCGAGCTAGCGCGGGGCTCACAGGGGCGCGGTCGTCGTTCCCATCCTTGACGCAAGGCTGTCTGCATGAAGGATCTCACAAACTACGACGGCGCCACATCTAGGCTGCCAAGCCTCATTCACAC
The DNA here is from genome assembly GCA_029218145.1 of Aphanocladium album. Lineage (NCBI taxonomy): Eukaryota > Fungi > Ascomycota > Sordariomycetes > Hypocreales > Aphanocladium > Aphanocladium album. The sequence goes on along the minus strand of JARDXD010001181.1, from coordinate 20,232 downwards.
ACTTTATTCGTGATCTAGACACTCGCAGCGCAGGCATTGACCATCGATAGCTCCGATTCTCAGTACCATCAACACCTGAGAGTAACGTTTACAGTGTCCACTATCAACGGACGAGACATGGCCTTCCAGCATGGCTACGGCCAAGATTGATCCCAGAGTCACCTCTGGATGCGCGGCCGAATCCTCTTGACAATGATCTTATCGAGTATATAAACCAAGGGTCATCTCCGTCAATTCGAAACGAAATCATCAGCAGCAATCGCAAGCATCTCACAGCTCCCTTCCCACTCCTTCTCTTACCAAACAAAGGACACCAAAACTCTCTCCCAGCTCAACCACCTTCATCATGCAGTTGACCACCGCTTTCGTCGCCGGCCTCCTCTCCGGCACCGCGCTCGCTCGCAACATCCCTCGTGCTTACCCCGGCATCGACGAAGCCCAGAGCCGCAACGCCGGCGCCGCCGTCTGGCAGATTCAGCAGTACGGCCTCGGCCGCGCGGCCTGCCTGGCCGTCATGGCCACCGCCCTCCAGGAGTCTGAGCTCCTCGTCTACGCCAACCCCCGCGTGCCCCAGTCCATGCAGTACCGCCACGACCGCGAGGGTGGTGACCAGGACTCTGTTGGTAAGAATGTTTCCTTTCTCCTTCACTCCTTCCACAAATGAACCGAGAAGTAAGAAGAAAATAACGAGATTTGATGCTCACACAATCAACTACAGGCATGTTCCAGCAGCGTCCTCAGTGGTACCCCGACATTGCTCGCGACATGGACCCCGCTGGCAGCACCGCCCAGTTTCTCGACGCCATGCTCCGCGTTCCCGGCTGGCAGAACATGGAGACCTCGGCCCTCTGCCAGGAGGTCCAAAAGGCCGAGGCTGGCAACCGCTACGCCTGGCGCCTCCCGGTCGCCAACGGCATCTGCAACGCCGCTGGTTTCTAAGGTGGCCGTCGCCGAAACGCACCAGATCTGCTGCGCAGCTGGTCTTTGAAGACCGCGCATCCCTTTCGTCCTTCAGACCTGGGGCAAGTGGTTGCTTCTCCTTTCAAAAGACATTTTTTGTCACTGGTAGCGAGTCTACCAAATTTCTCTCATTCGTTTCTTTTGTAGATATTTACAAACCAACTGTACATAGGTTGACTTTCTTGACATATATTGGCACACTGACACGATGTCTCTTGGATACCATTACTAGATGGATATTTTTGGGGCTAGAGATAGTGCACTGAATATTTTTCTTCAAAACCATCAACAACTATTGTTTGATAATGGTCACACAGTGGTCATAGTGAGCAGCGTCTTTGACGTATAAGTGGCGCGCCGCGCGCAAAACCCATCTAGAGATGGAATAGAAAGACTACCAGCCAACCTCAGCTACGTCGCAAATCGATCGAATCGCTAGATGATCCATATCAACCATGGAAATAAACGGTAACTCCTGCAAGAATTGCAATGAGTGCGCCTGGAATTGCATGATAGAGGCCTTGCCCAGTTTGGCCTGCTTTCCACAAAAAAAGGCCGTCTGTACCAGCAACAAGTATCCCAATTACCATTAGAATTGTTGCCGTTTCTAACCATTTTCCCTCAATTGCAAAGATACAGAGACAAATTCCAGTCGCAAGTTGGCGCACTCCCATGAGAGAGACGTATGCAAGAGCTAGAGACAAAAAGGTCAGCTACAGGTTTTTATTACTTTACAATAAAAACGTTACCTTCTGTATTTCCAGTTGATGATACTTTTTGTTTATGTAATGTAATGCCAAATGATTTCGAGAATAGGATGGGTTGAAGTAGTGCCTTTGTACCAGTGGCCACCGCCAGTAGCGCAAACGTTATGCATACTGCTTGATATATGACCAAAAGATAACTCATGGCTGACATGAAGTTATGTCCGATTTTTCTTTTACGATAGTGACTCCAAGGAATGTACAATACTTGAGATGACGATTTGACGTCAGCCTAAGTACAGTTCGTAGCACACGTGACTCCACTGCACTACCCTCACTTACGATGAAAAGAAGACGTAATGTAGTAGATAAGCGAGCCGAGCAGACAATTAGGGCAGTTAATTTCCTAGTTTTTATATGGTTTACTTTGTTACTCTTATTTTAACCCCCAAAAACTCCTTTAAATATCAAACAGGGTTAATATTATTAACATCTTGAAGGTGTTTGTTTGAACTCTCAATGCTGTCCGCCGCGATTGACGTGCCGAAGGTGAGGAATGGCGGGCAGCACGTTATTATCAATGTGCCTCTGTTCGAGACAGGGTCAGCAGTCAACAGGACCGCGAGGCTACAGGTTTTCTGACTGTTTAGTATGCAAGTAAAATGTAACGAAGAGATGGTTGAGTCTTGCGCTATGGTAGTTGCTGTCACCTTCTCTGTTCAAGCGCTGGTAATCATCTGCAGGCCTTCAAAATTGATAGCGCACATGTAAAACATGTAATAGTAACTTCTTTTTAACTACTACCAATGGATACTATCCGGAGACAATGAGTTGTATAAGTCACGTTAGACAAGTTGGCATTCTTGCCAGCGACTACCCTACACATCTTCAGACGGCCGCTAGCGACGCCAGGTTTTGGGTTGAGTAGATCTGAGCTCCGCTTGACGTCAGTGCCATTGCCAAAACGGCGCGCCTTTTGCAGCATAGTGCCTAGATCCGAAGGAGAAATTCAGTGCCTAACTACGGTGAAACCGAGATCAGTTGGGCTTTGATTCGTGACAAACCCAAACCTTGTGTACTTCTTGGTTGTGTGCGCGTCTGCATGCCACCCAGTTGCCTAGGTAGCTTGGTTATGATGGGACAAGGTCAAGCGATTCCCAATTTAATAAGGCTGGCCGCCGCCCCGACCCCACTTCACACGCCAGGCCCCAAAACTCCTGGCTGACGACATCGCCGACGTAGTCGCGTCTCTTGGCTTCGTAACACTCTCTCGCAGGATCCTCTCGTGTCGCGACATCGCTGGCACCCTATTTCATCTCGTTTTTTTTTCTTCAAGATTCTCAAGTACGCATCTCAAACCGCCATCTTTTGCAGCGCTCGACCCGGCCGCTGCGTCGAGAAACTCTATTGACACCCGCCCACAGTCACCCGCATTTCAGCGACCACAGCAACCATGGCTGTCGCCTCTGCTATCCTCATCGTCGTCATTACGATTCTCTGTGAGACTTACCGCAATAAATGATGAGCAACAGGAACCGCTGCTAACCTCACGTTTCAGTCCCTCCCGCGGGAGTCTGGGCCGTCGCAGGATGTGGCATGGGTAAGTGAAAGCTCCTCTTTACCAGCTCGCACCGTGTTATTTTGTTCGACTAACGCCAGGTGCCCCAATGCACAGACTTGTTCATCAACATCTGCCTGACTCTGCTCGGCTACATCCCGGGCCACCTGCATGCCTTTTACCTCGAGTACATTTACTTTGATCGCCGCGAGCAGGCGCACGAGGGCCGCTACCCCGCCAGACCGGCGCCCGGCGTGTACTCGGACAATGTGCAGACCGGCGGCCAGGGCTACGGCACCATTGTGCACCAGACGTAAGGAAAGAACTTCTCTTTGCTCTGGGCTGGGAAGGTCCCTTGCGTTTTGCATGTACGGAAAGGATGGGTCGTAGTGAGAGGTAGTTCAGGGAGGGAGAGGGGACATCGTCCCTTGGGAAGCCTGATGCGCCTTCATCATTGTTTACACCCCTGTAAGCTTTACTGAGCATCGTTGAATATACATTTTTAGTTGCATCGGGAACTACCAGATTTGTCACTGAAACCTGCAGAATCTGGCTTCAGCTTTGACTAGTGCTGTCTTGTTGGAAACACATGGGCTTGAGGTCTCATCCGTTGTTACGCCGTACGTGGACGAGGTGATCGACACTCCAGACTGGCAATGGCTAGTGCCGAGATTGCGTAGTCAACTGATATGTGACACGAGGCTGTGTTCGAGAGAAAAGGCTGACAGCGGATTTGGTATTTGAAAGAAAAATGTGGCTGTTCTTGGATGTCTGTGGCAGGCAATCACTGCACACTCCCGCTCAATGTCAATTTCTACCGACTCTTGATGTCTCCCATACCAATGACCGTTTTGGCGACCGCGACATATCCAATGAGACGGAGCAATGTTCCCGGGTATTGCCATCAGCGCGCGACCAGACGAATGGACGCGCGAGAAGAATTGTCGGTTCCGCGGTATCGGTAATGGATGGGCCAGCTGCGGCGTCACATTCACTGTGGCAGCCAAGGTGAGAAGAAGAATATTGACCTATAATGGCCGTGCGGCCAACGCATCGGCTGGAGGGGCGGCCCACTCAAGATGGTGCGTCGAGGCGTGGCTGTACACGTACTGGTAGAGCAAGCCCACAACCACCTTCAGCAGGTAAAAGGCAGAGGTACTGGCGTTGTCTTTCCCCCTCTCTTCCTCAGCAGGACATCCAATTTCTTAGTGCGTCCTCCGCGAGCGGATCTGGCCAATAGGCGGATGGCACACAACGCAGCAGACAGGGATGTGTTTTCCCCAGACTGGACGGGGCTTGGTTTAGTTACAGCGCAAGTGCCGCTAAGCCTATTGTATCGCAGTTTGTTGCTTTTGCCCATCATCGCTTTTGCAACTTCTTTTTGCCTTATTTGGTCGCCTGGCTTCAGCTTGGCGATGCTGGCATGCCGGCGACTTTGTGCGGGGCCAGGCGTGATAGTCCAGCTAACAGCGGCCGGTGTGAATGATGAAGTAAATCGCTGCCGAAAATCAGTCCAAGAAGATCCAGTGCCCATGTGGATTGACCTGTCGCATGGTACAGGATCCCTTGTGCAGTGTGCTTCTGCACGCGCGCCGCAAACATTGGACAGCGAATTGTGCTTCTGTCTCTGCATTGTGTCAGACCTGGCGCTCGTAGAATTCATTTCCCCGGTTTCACTGCCGTAGCGCGCGAGGCAGAGAATGAACTCAGCGACTGTAATTGATTCTTACTGGCACAGTTTTAATAAATTCCTTTGTTGAGGACACCGGCCATAGAAGCTGGCGTTGCTTTCTAGTCAAGTTTGCTGGTACTAGTTTGCTTCACACCACACCACCACCGTCCGTCTGCTGGCACTTGCGCTTGCGCTTTTGCTCAACAGCGACACCCCGCCATTTCGTCCACTCGCTCAATACCACCCTCTTTCTTCCTCCTCAAACGCAAACCTCCTGTTACCCCGTTCATCGCCCAAGAAACCCGCCGCCGCCTGTTTTCCTGCCGGATACTGACAGGCACACATATTCCCTTATTTTTTTTTGTCGCAGCGCTTGCAGCGCCTTTGGCCTTGACGTCGACAGCATGCCATCTCACTAAGTCATGACTCGATATGTCGCACCCCCTCACTGGCCACCTGTGACACTCTCAACCGCTGCTTAATCCCGCCTATGCCGCGAGCTGAATCTTTATGCTCAAATATTCCATCTCTTTTTGTCGAGCTCTACAGCTCTGTTTCGCCCCAACTCCTGCGCCAGCATCTCACACTCTGTTTTGATCTGCTGGTGTACCGCTGTCATTTCCCATGCCGTCACCAACGTCAAAGCTGGCCGCGCAGTCGGCATCCCGTCGCCAATATCAGCCGCCACAACCTCAGCCCTACCAGCGACATCCAACCTCCTCTGCCACAGACGGAAGCAACCAACATATAAGTCATAGCCACACGCACGGCGCACTGCCGCTCTCCTTCCGACTTCCCTTCCAGTCCACCTCGACGTCAGCAAGCTTAGCGCCGTCTGTCGCGGAAGGCCGTCCCATCCCCGTGGATGACAGCACGGCCGAACATCGCACAGAAGCCTTGCGTGAACTAAACAGCCACTACCCGAGCCGCCATCGATATGCCAAATCCACCGGCGCCGAGAACACCACCTATTCGGAGCCCGTCATCGTCCGCAGCTACTATCGACCGCCGCCCAACAGAACGAGCCGCATGCCGCGCGCGCAGAGCACCAGCGGCGGCATCGTTGTTGTACGGAACGGCCACAGTGCCGCCAGTTCCGTGAACGGGTCCGTCGCCTCCCGGTCGAGGTCGTCGCCCCTCGCCGGCAAGATGGCCTCGGCCAGCAGCGGTATGCTCAGCATCATGGCACGCGCGCGGGGCCGGAACCAGCCGCTCGCCAATCGCTCGCTGCCCGAGGATGCCAAGCTGCCGCCGATCGAAGCATTTACCTTCAAGAGCTTTCTGGAGAACCTGGACGAGCAGGAGCTGACGGGCACGAGCGGCGACATCAACGCAGACCTCGACCGAATCGCCGAGATCTGCGCCCGGTCGCGCTACTCGCTGAGCAACCAGTACGAGGTGCACTACGGCCCGCACGGCCCCGGCACCGCCTTTGTCGCCGAGGGCCAGCAGGGGCCGGAGCACCAGGGCCCGACGCTGCAGGCCGTCACCTCGGACGACGAGATCAGTACGAGGACGGAGCGCAAGAGGCGGCTGGGCGGGCGTAGAAACAGCCGCGCCATGGGCACTCTGGAGACCATCATGTCCTCGAGCCGGTCCTCGGACGATGACCGCACGAAGAAGAAGTCGGCGGCCGAAATCGCAGACGAGGTGCGAGGCCGAGCCTCGACCAAGAACTCTCAGCATACGTCGCCCGCCGGATCGACCACCAGCGCGCGAGAGGGACGCACCTCGCAAGACCTGCCAAGACAGCGCCCTCCGGTGAAACGCACACCGTCGTCATCTCTTGCGCTCATTGACACCTCCAGAGCGCCCGTCGCTCCGTTGACAAGCAACGACGCGTCGAGCTCCCAGCGCGCCTCCGTCGTCTCCCTCGTCGGCGAGCCTGCCTTGCCGCAACCTTGCACCAGACAGCTCCAAGTCCACACCGCCTCCTCCGCCACCGACACCGCAACCGTTACCAACATTGTGTCCGATCGCCAGCACCCATCCGCCGCCGCCGTCCCCGACAAGACCGGCGGCAACCCGCTCCCCTGCCCCGTCGCCAAAGGAGCTCTCTCTTCGGTCGACGGTGCCACGGCGACGGGCTTTCTCTCCACGCTCGCCGGCTGGATTCCGTGGACAAGCAGCGGCAGCTCTTCCTCCACCGACGCCGCGCTTCCGCAAAACGGTCGCGCAGCGGGAAGTCTGCGCAATCTGCTCAAAGTTGTGGACAGCAAAAGTCATCATCCACAATAATTCCTCCGAACTGAAAGTATACGCAAGAGGATTTTTTTTCTTAAAGACTTGTAGAAACAAAAGGACCATGGCGAAAAATCCACGCTTGGGAATGAAGACATGATGAAATGAAACAAATGTAGCAACAAATAACGGAAGGATGCTGTTGTTTTATACAGACACTCCATGTGCTTTTATATGGCGAAATGGCTATACATTATTGATTATATATCTATACCCATCATATCTATTCTAGCTTTTGCAATAAAAATACGGCAGTACATGCGCCATTTCATTCTTTGCTGACCTGCTCAACAATTGAGTTGCATTTTCTTCGTTTAACAAGTACTTCAACAAGACATCATGGCAAAGAGACGTCGTCTTTAGGTAGAACAAACACATCGCATGATACCTACGACAGGAAGTTGACCCAGAATGTAGAATAATATAATACATAGAATATGCTCTCCAAGATGCCCCCCCTAAAAACAAAACCCATCAAGAGATAATGAAATAGATACCATCCGCTCATTCGCATACGAACATGGCTAAGAAAATTAAAAGGCTCCCAAAACACCGATATTTAAGAAATGTTGGCCCCAAATTGCCACTTCGTCTTCTCCTTGCATTTTTTTTGTATCACAAGTTGCATCTCCATGATTGTCTCCTGCTCCTATATGTTTTACACAGCAGTAACTGACTCCTCAACGTGGACACGTTTAGCATCATGAGCGCCGTCGTCGCCGTCTGTGCCGCGTTTTCTATCGTGGCCATGGCTGAGATTGTTGCCGGGTGCTGCCGTCGGGCCAGGGTTCTTCGCCGCACGACGAGCTTCGCGCTCGCGGCGCTCGTTTTCCTTGCGCAGGGCCTTGGATTCAAATTCGTGCCAGTCGCCACCAATATTGGCAAGTCTGGGCGAAATGTTAGTATTGCGGGCTGATAGATGTAAAAAAAGGGAGTGCAACATACTCTGTAGCTTGTTGAGGCAGTGGCTCTTCTGTCGTAAAGTAAGGATGGGCCAAGATTTCTTCCGCTGTCGGTCGCTTCGCCGGATCGTATAGAAACATGGACTGCATGAGCTCGTAGGCTGCAGGTGTAAGTTCCTTGCTATACATTTCTGCAAACACGCTCTTGCGCTTCGCACTCGGTCGCAAAAGCTCAAACCAGGCCATGTCCACGAGACCCGGCCACTGATGTCGATTTGGTGTACCCAGAACATTGTAGATCTTGTCCAGCTGACTCAGCTCCGTGCCGTCACCGGCAAAGATGGGCTTTTTGGCAAAGATTTCCATCATCACGCAGGCTGCGCTCCAGATATCCACGGCCGCAGTGTATTGCGTCTCGCCAAGTAGCAGTTCAGGCGAACGATACCAGATTGTGATGACGCGGTTTGTGTAATCGAGCTGGTGTCGCTTGGCGTAGAAACGAGCAAGGCCAAAGTCGGCAATCTTGAGGATACCGTCACTGCTGACTAGAATATTGGCGGCCTTGATGTCTCGGTGCAATACACCACGGACATGAAGGTAACGGAGACCTTCGAACATTTGCTTGGCTAGGTGCTTTTTCTGCGGCGGTTCCAGCTTGAAGTTGGGGTGGTTGAGCAGTCCAGTCAAATCATGCGACAGGTACTCGAATACCATGAAGCAATCGTTTTTCTCCACCATGACTTCTTGCAAGTTGACAATGTTCCTGTGACGTAGCGACTGAAGCAGTTTAATTTCCCGAACAGCAGTAACGGGGAATCCGTCTCGCTCTCCCTCCATGCGAATACGTTTCAAGGCTACCTGACCCTTGGTGTAAACGTTCAGGCCCTTAAACACCTTGCCATATGTACCTGATCCAACAACGGACTCATTGCCAGGTTTGCGGAAAAACACGGATTCGGAAAGCACCAGGTCTGCCGGCAAAGTAGGTCTTGGCTTGGGCCGCTGCATCTTCTTCATGACTTTGCGCATCCTTGGCGCAATCTTTGGGCCATCCGGTGGTTTCCGATCGAAGAGTGCGGCAGGTTGTGTAGGGGCACCCGGCGGAGGCTCATTCCTCCTATCTTTCCGTGGCAATTCTTTCTTTTGAGCCGGGGCGTTAAACTTTTGAGAAATCTCAGGTTTGGGTCCTGACGGAGCGGTCTTGGATGGCTTAAAAGCAAAGCTAAACTTTGAAGGCGAATTTGTTTCTGCTGATGGACCCTTGGGAGCATCCTGCCGGGATCGTTCACTCCTGTCATGCCCTCGCTCATTCCGCGATCTGTCAAATGCCTTGTCGTCGGGAGATTTGCTGTCAATATCCATCGCGCCGGCTCCTTCTTTATCGCCATTGCTGCCTTGTCGCTGCTCGTGTCCGCGGGAATTGTTAGAATTCCATTGGCTTCCCCATGACCCCGAGTTTCGATGGCTTCCACGGCCAGCAAATGAACCGCCGCGGAAGCCAGCTCGTGGTCCGCGGTTGCTTGGCCCGGACGGAGGATCAAAAGGGGGCGACTTCTGTGCATGCGAGGCGGCTGGTCCAGTAGGCGGTCCACGACGGCCATCTAACTCGCCATGACTGCGTGAGCTTGGTTCGTTGCGGCTGTTTCGACGAGTTGGAGAGAGCGAGTTTCGATATTGTGGGGATGTTGAATAGCTATTCTGATCTCTGTGACGAGAGTTCGAAGCCCCGTGACTATGGTGTGAAGGCATATCTTCTTCCTGATTCGATCTCGAGGAACGCTCCCTGTTTCTCGAGTCGGACCCTTTCGGACGTCGTGGCATCTGGTGCTCTTTATCCCCGGACACAGACGTTCCCCTAGAGGCTTCAGCACCGAGAACCTCACTCGGAACAGAGCTTTGAGGTCGTGAAAATGAATGACGGCTGTCCGACACGGGAGAGCGGCTCCTGGATCGCCGGCGATCACTATGACGCGGTTGTCTTGAATCTCTCGACCCGCGACGAGAGTCACGGGAAGAATGCGGAGGCGACCGAGTGAACGAATCTCGTCTGGAACGTCTGGTATTATTCTCGGATAGCTCAGGAGATCGGTGGGAATCACCGTGCCTGCGTGAAGAACCCGACTTCCTGCCGTCTGGAGATCGATGACGGCGCTTCGACGTCGAGTGCGAATCCCCTTCACGGCTTTCTCTTGAATGGCTATGATCTCGTCGCGAACGCTTACGGCGAGGACTCTTGCTGCGGCTTCGATGGCGCTTCGTCGATGCTGGGGAGCGGCTGCGTCGGTCACGGTCTCGGCTTCGGCTGCGGGTGCGTCCGTGGTGAGACTGTCGGTCGTCGTGCTCCACGGCACGAGCTTGCTTCTCGCGGAAGCGTGGGATCAGATCGTCGGATGTAACTGATGGGCGCGATTTGTCGGATGCACTTGGCTTACTTCGGTCTCTACTTCGATCGCGGGGACGGTGGTGTTGGTGCTTTGAGTCTGGGCGTGCCTCGTTGGCGCGGGAATGGGACTTGCCGTCGGGGCTGTGATGAGAGCGACGAGGAGATTTTGAGCGATCCATGTCTCCTAAACGTCGACTCGACCGAGACCTGTCTCGATAGTCGTGGCGTCCACCAACTTCTTCCATGGCAGCATCTCCGAGGCGTCGCGACGTAGAGGCTATGGTGGTAGAGTGGGTTCCTCTGGGTGGTGCACGCTGGACTGAGTTTTTAGTGCTATTGCTCCCTCCCAGGAAATAAATCGCCGCACCTTAGCCGGGGCAAGACACTCCACCCAATCAGCCACGCAAGTGCCCAGTGATGAACATGATGCCATGCCGTATCCAAAGAAAATGGAAAACTCGCCAGGCCCATGTCTTTTGGACAAACGTTTGCCCAATTTGCTGCTCATCGAAGAGCTAGACCTTTGCATCCGGCCAGAGGCGGCTGCAGTTGTTCTCTTATTGCAACTTCTCCCTTCTCCACCCAGCTGCGCCTTGAAGAGGCAAAATAGCCACATGCCGCCGTAGAAATTCATCTGAAATCCAGTATGCACTCGCATACGCTGGACGCAGATAATCATTTGTTTCATCATCCGCCAAAGTCAGAGTCAATGGCATGTGCGGACAAATGAGTAGTCAGTTGTCTGACGTCGCAGTTTGCTGCGCAGTCGTCGAACGGTAGCAATGAAAGCTTGAAGCACTACATGTTGATCCTGACAGATCGATTTACGAGTCCAATTCCGCCGCAATCCATTCCATTTCCAACAAATCCGACGACAGTAAGTACCAATCGTTGCAAGACCGTGTTTGATCCGCCATCTCCATCGCTTTGCGCGTCGCGGGCAGAGTTCGATGGGGCAAGAGTTTCTTGTGTCATCAATATTGCCTTTGGTGCCTGTCAAGGCGGGGCAAAGCTCGATATCCAACCATATAAGATTTTGACCCTAATGCCGGGCAGCGCATACAATGTCGAAGCGGGCGATCTTCATGAAAAAGATGACAACCTCCGTCGCCCGATGGAGAAGTGCCAGTCTCACGACTGAGCGTGGTTTGCCGCATTCATTTTCAATGTGCAGCCTTGTTGATGATGTGCCAGGCTGAGGCAGGTAGAATTCGGGCTTTGTAGTGACAGTATTCCCACGAGTGCTTCGTCGATGTCGATTGTAAGAATAGATGACTATTCACATGCGAATGTATCCTTCACTCTTTTTCTTGTCAAGAAAACGCGTCATCCCGGTCGCGGCCTCATTTTAGATGGGCGGGCACAGTATGTGCGGCATCACATCACAGCCTCCATCTTCGGCGCAGTAGAATCGTCGGGCGCTCGGCTATGCGCTGAGTAGATAGGATAGCTTGCCGGTATTTCCTCTGCTCGGCCAGGTCAAACCAGGGCAGAATGATATCCCCCTGAGAGTCGGGTTGATACATGATGGGTAATGCAACGCTGAGGAGAATGTTGATGCTTGTGCGATGATGGTCAGGCCAGAGTGGATAACACAGTCACGTGACCCAGTCATCACCCGGACCTCGCCATAAACTACCTACCTAGCATTTGCCCAACACTGGCAGCCAGCAAATGGGCACCAAAATTGCGCTGCGCTATTACAGAAACAGTGCTGGAAACCCACTGTTGCACGCACTAAGCCTGGCCACCCTTAGCAGCTCATGTCGCCAAGGCACGGGAAATCGAAGGGTAATCAGAATGTCGGTGACGGCTTTGGCCAATTCTCCGTGCCGCGGCTCCGCGTTCTTCATGGAGCGCTAGCGGGTTCCTCCAACGACAGCACAGATATCCCTTCTTGTGCACTGGCCCGGTGATTTTTTAATATAGACCGAACCATGCCCAGCCCTGTATTCCCTCTGTAAGGATATATTCCTTCCTGTGAGATCGTACGTCACTAGCGTCGTCCATCAGCCATACCTGCATACATACGTATGTTGCACAAACTGGTTGTCGCCCGCGCTATACTGACCTTGGAAGCTTTTGTCCGCTGCCAATCTGCCTGACGGCGTTTCTGAACCTCCTACGCAGATACTCTGCGACCTGCTGGGCTTGCTGAACCTTCTGCTAGTCATTCCTGACCCCCTTCGCACAAGCGATCACAATGGAGTGGCTTGGAAGAGCCAAAATTGAGTTTACACACTCACCAACGCCGAGGGCCGTCAAGGGAAAGGATGGGAAGGAGACGGACCTGCTCAAGATTTGTGAGGCAAACACGCCGCCATGCCACTTGAACCCACTGCTCTTCAATGGACACATCCAGACTATGTGGACAGCGACCAAGCCCAGTGGGCCCCCAGTCTTCTACCGCCGTCGTTTGTTCGAGGCCGACCACGCCACGTACAAGGGCTCGTATGCCGTTGACTTTGCCGTTGAGCCTTTTGAAGAAAATGATCCGACACTTCCGTGCAGAACCGCTTACTACACCGAGGAAGAGGAAAAGAATCTGGGATCTGACGACAACAAGCCCATGCTAGTAGTTCTGCACGGCCTGTCTGGTGGTTCGCATGAGGTCTACCTCCGACATACAATCGCACCGCTACTGGGAAATGGAGGCTGGGAAGTGTGCGTCGTCAACTCGCGAGGATGCGCTGGAAGCAAAATCACCGGTGGAGTGCTTTACAATGCACGCGCTACCTGGGACGTGAGACAGGTAATTTGGCTTGATCTTGGATCATCTTGCTCTTGCGCTGACAGCTTCCTATAGACTATCAAATGGCTTCGCCAAAAGTTCCCCAATCGACCTCTGTTTGGTCTTGGTTTCTCGCTTGGCGCTAATATGATGACCAATGTAAGTATACTTATTGCATTCATGATGCAGAATACTAATCAAAGCACAGTATTGCGCTGAGGAAGGCGAAAACTGCGTCTTGAAGGCTGCTGTTGTTTGCTCAAACCCGTTCAACTTGGATTGTACTACCAAACTTATGCAAAGCACCTTGATTGGAAGAGAGCTTTATCTGAGAGTCATGGGCAGTAAGTCATACAAACTCCGCGCAATTCATTTTTTTTTTCATGTTAATAGGAAGCGTTAGGCTCGATGAAGCAACTCATTGCTACACACAAGACCGAAATCAAAAAATATACAACGATTGATCCTGACGCGGTCGCGAAAGTCACGTACCTATATGAGTTTGATAGAGCAGTCCAGTAAGCTGGAATAATCTTCCGAGAAATATCACTGTACTGACATTTTTCCAGGTGCCCTACTTGGGGTTATCCCACCGAATCCGCTTATTACCGTGACGCCTCTTCTTGCGATTCGGTCCTGTCCATCAGAATTCCATTTTTGGCAATTAACGCCAAGGACGATCCTGTATGTAATCCCTCAGCGACTTGTTTTCAAACTGTCTTCTAATCCATTCTTCTAGATTGCCCTTGATGGAGCTCTTCCCTACGAAGAATTCCGCCAAAATCCCAACACGATTCTGCTCACGACCTCACTTGGAGGACACCTGTGCTGGTTCGAAACGGGTGGTTCGCGCTGGTTGACCAAGCCCGTCAACAACTTTTTCAACTACATGGCTTTCGAGGCTGACTTTGAATCGCTCACACCCACCAAGGAGGCCGCGACTGACGAAGCGCGCGCCAACTTTGACCCTATGCGACGAAGACTGCATGTCCGCCAAATGTAATTCTCTCGCAACAGGTCGCATCCGCTCATTTTGCATTTCTTAGAAACAAAAATTACATGAGACATTTAGATGGACGCCAATTGATCATTGCTATTCTTGTTTTATATATTGACCAATCATTCTTGCTCCCACTGCTTCGACGCGGCCCCAGCCCGAGGTATGATCCGTACTCCCAAAAACGCCAAACAATGCAATAGAAGAGAAATATGAAGCCATGTACAGAAAAAAGGCAAGACAGGTAGATTATGCAAATGCAACCTTCTTCTTTCCAGACTTCTTGGCCTTGCTGCCGGCCGAGAGAAGCTCCTTGACATTGTCGTCGTCGGCATCGGGACCCTTCTTCTTGCGCTTGCGGCGCAGAGAGTCCTTGACGTCCTCCAGTCTTGACTTCTTCTCCTCTTCCTTCTTCTCGGCTTCGACTCGACGCGCCTCGCGAATCTCCTCCATTTGACGGGCCTTGATCATCTTGGATTCGATCTGGCCATTCTTTTCGGCCTGGACGATGGAGAGGATGGTGTTCATGCTGTCCTGTAGAAACTGTTAGTTGAAACTCCCCCCAGTGCGACTCGGCTGCTGAAAAAAAATAATGCAGCAATGCTGCGGTGCAACATACTCTGTCATCGACAAAGACCTTGCCCTTCTTCTTGCCCTTGGGCTTGACGACGCCGACGGGCGTGACCATGTTGAGCGTGGGAATCCCCAGCTCCTTCTCGGTATACGTCTTTTGCTTGCGCTTCTTGAACAGGGCACTGACGCTCTTGTCCTTGACCTGCTTCGAGACGACGGGGCCCTTGGGCTTCTTGGATTTCGAGACGCCGTCGGTGTCGGAGCGCTTGCCGCCTTTGCCAGCAGCCTTGGGCGCGTGGTGCTTGTTCTTCATGGTACTCGTGCGACTGGGAGCCATGATGTCGGATTGGGCGTGAATACGCTATCGAGATCGTGACTGTGTCGAGGTTGGCTTCGTTGCGCTGAAATTTTAGAGATGCTCGTCGTGGTAGCCCAGAAGCGGTAGGACGGACTTGGGGAAATTTTTTTTGGCGGCAGTACTGATAAGTGGCGATACGACTTCCCCAGTAAAAAAAAAAGTGTGGTGCAGTGGCCGGGCCAATTGGTTCGGCTGGCACTAATTAGGTACCTACGACGTAGCTAGGTACCTACCTAGATATTCGCACTGCCATTCATCAATTATCCAAGCTACAACGCTCCCTACATGAAAGAAGATTTCAAAGAATAGTATCTGGCTAATGGTTTAAATTCTATAATAACTAACAATCAGCTCGGCCTAATTACAGATATGCCTCAAAGTGAGCTTCTACTACCCTATGCTCCAAAGCAGACCTAGCCAGATAAATGAGTAAATTTTGTATTGTCATGCTTAAAGAATGCGCTGTCAATCTGAAATACAACATAGAAGAAAATTTTAGGTTCCGTCTGCCTTCTCGCCACCCCCCCACCCGGTCTATCTGCGCCGAATTACCTTACCATGAGAGAGTGTAATGGTGGTATTAGCATCCGCGATAGTTTCATCACGATGCGCGATGACAATAATAGTGCAACCGGAAAAGTACTGCTTCATCGTCTGTCGAACCAGCACATCTCGCCAACGGTCGACATTGCTGGTACCCTCATCCACTAGAACGAGACGGCTGCCGGTCAGGCGGCGGTGAACCACGGCGCGAGCAATACAGAGCATTTGGAGCTCTCCGTGAGAATATCCAACCTTCTCAACTATGGCATTAAGTTCGCCATATTCTTCCAGACAGTCCCAGATCCGCAAGCGAACCAATACCTCTCGTAGAATGACGTCCTTCTCTACCGCTTCCACACTTTGCTTTTCGGTCATCGGACCTAGTAGCTGTTCCCCTAATTGTGTGTCAAAAGGAAGAAGATTTTGTCGAATTGTTCCTTCTAACACAACGTTGTCCTGCGTAATTGTGACGATTCGCGAACGAAGCTCGTCGTGGCGTGTATCGCGGATTTCGACACCATCAATCCTGATGGAGCCGTCATATTCAAGAAAACCGAGGAGTGATAAGAGGAGGGATGTTTTCCCGCTGCCTGAGCGGCCAATGATACCAACTTTCGTTCCGGATTGAATGGATAAAGCCACATCCTTGAGGACATTGGGCCTCTGCGGCTGATCAGTACCAGTCTCATAGCGCGCGCTACTGATGTTGATTTGTATCGTTCCTTTAGATGGCCAGTTTGTCGGGAGGGGCGTTTCTCCATCTTTCTCCTTAGGGGTATTCTGAGCGAACTTTTGCAATCTAGAAAGCGCTCCAATAGAAGTTTCCAAATGAGTCCACGACACGATAATGCCGTTCAAACACTGGCTGATAGCGATTAGATTTAGGAATGAGACGCCGACAGTATTCCCAGAGACATTATGCTTTAGCGAAACAGCGAGAGCCGCAAGCAACACCGCAAGAATAGCGGCCAAAAGATCCAACACAAGCGCCAGGAAAACTTGCGCACAGTATAGCATATAAACGGGTTTTTGAGCGTCATCGAGGAGACATAGATTGCGCTTCATGTTCTGAGCTTGCCAACCAAAGCTTCGAATATAAACTAGTCCACGCGATATGTCCTGAATAGAGGAGACTAGAGGCGCTTGCGTTTCCAGATCCAGGTGGCGAAGTTGGCGTGATGTACGCAAGTAATATTGCTGTAGATAGAACAGCACCAAACCAATAAATGGAATAGCCGCCAACAGATAAACAGCGCCCGCCAGAACAATGCCTAGCTGTAATATGCCCGCGGACGTGAGATAAAATGTGTTGTGGGTATGTGTAGGAATCAGTTTGGCCACTAAGAGCATATCAAGACTATACATGTTCATGATAGAGCCGGTATTGGCAGCACTGAGAACACCCAAACTCGCTTTGAAGACAGTGCTTGTCAGTTCCGCATGTAGGCCCTGCGCTGCGCGGGGACCCAGCACACGGAATAAAATGAGAAGGCTTAGAAAACAGAGACCGGCGGCGACAAAAGGGAGTACACAGTAGGCGATAAAGTATCGTTTGACATACACAGCCTCCGCAACCCAGTATATCAGCACAATTTTGGGTGAGCCGTCAGTCAGTCCAGTCAGCGTAATCATTGTAAGCCATATAGTGAATGTCAGACTTCCTGCGCATTTCAGCCAGAAGGAATAAAGGGATCGGCTACCCTTTTGACGGAGCTCGTCATCGACTTCTTGAGGATTTGACTCTGTAGTTTTGACGGATAAAGACTGGTTGCCTCCCGCGGCATCGGAAGATTGGGAGTTGTTGGAAGTCGCAGTGTTTTCTGAACGGAAGAGCCATTCCAGCCGGGATCGGATGTCAGGATCAGATTGGGGAGTTGAAATGGAAACTTTGCCTTCATCCTCAAGCACGACATACTGATCAGCGTAATCGATACAGTCGATCATGTTGCTGGAAATGACAACGGCGGCCTGATTCTGCTTGAAGAGGCCACCCTCGCCAAGGAGAGCCTCGAGGAGAGCACGACCCGTAGGCCCGTCCAGAGAACTCATCGAATCATCCAAAACAATTAGTTTCGCCAAGGAAAAGGCAGCCCTCGCGATGCTGACTCTCACTCGTTGTCCTCCACTGAGAGCCATACCACCAGGGCCAACAACATAGTCTTTACCGCCAGGCAGTCGCTGAAGATCCTCAACCAGCTGACAACTTTCCACAACAGTATTGAACCAGGATTCCACATAGTCGCAATGTCCAATGATACACTCTTGTATTGTGGTATTTGGCAGATATACCATTTGTCCACAATAAGCAATAGCAATATCATCGAAAAATACATGGCCATTCAAAAGATCGGTCTCTCCCAGTATAGAATCAATAAAAGTGCTCTTACCAGATCCTGTAGGGCCAAGGACTACCGTAGTACTATCAGGACGAATCTCCATGTCAATATCCTTTAGAACTGCTGTTTCTGAACGACGAGGAGCCACAGTCGCTCGATCAAAAAGAACCAAAGCGGTAGTCGGGGACACTTGGTCCTCGGACCGCTTTATCATGATTCGAGGATCTTCATGCTCTTTTTGGCAAAGAAATTCTTGAACCCTGGAGAAATATACCACGAGTGTCTTGGCACCCGGAATCACCGTAAAAAGCGCGGCGAGAGGCTCTTGAAGATGTGACACAAGCGCTAGAACAGGGTAAACGATATCAGCGGTAAATCTCCCCCCAAATCCACCCCAAAAGAGCGCAGCCGCGACGACCGTTGTTGGTGTTATAAGATCGCAGAATGACGCGCTGGCAATAGCACCCGATCTAATAGTGCGGAACCTTTTAGAAGCGGCAATCTCTTGTATTCGAAGGCTCTGAATATAATCCGCGACCTTTGGCCCTAACCCAAGCATTTTGATGCCTGGAAGTTGTGAAAGAAGTTGCGACGTCTTCGATACTCTAGCTTCGATATGCTCATTCCAAACTCTCATAGCAGGGGCAGAGAAATGCCCCCATATCATCGAAACTCCAGTGGCAAAAACAAGTGGGAAGATTATCACAAAACCTGAGCGCCGGATAAACCTCCACAGCAAATAAATGCCTAGCCCTGATTCAAAAAGGATAAAAGGTATTTCTATGCAGTCAGGCAGGACTTCAGCGATACCTCCAATCTCAGCGCTCATGAGAGATATCGGCGTATTCTTTTGCGCATCGAGAACGTTTAATCGTTGGCTCTTATCCATGGCCAATGAGATCAAGCCGCCACGTACGCGAATGACGAGGCGATACTTCATATGTGTTGAAACACTTCGACAGAGGCCGGAGCCAACGAAGACTAACAGTGTAGCCACAACAAGATATGGATCCAGATGAGCTTTGTCACTCAAAATGCTGCCATCGCTTGCAGGACTGTGTGGACCAACGGAGTTCACAACAGCTTGAAGAACGTACGGTTGAGAAAAGTTAAATCCGGTGAGAAGTAGGCGTGGGAGAAGCGTGGCATAGAGAGGGTTTTTCCAAGTGAAGAAGCAAGCGAGCAATAAAGAGTATGAACCCACTTGCTCCGCTGGCCTCCAATTGCGCGAGATATCGGCGAACAAGCGACTTGAAGAAAACTCAATTCCGAGAGCAGATAAGTCTTTCAAAAGAATAGTGCGTTTAAAACCGATGCGGAAGATGGGGCCCATAAAGGCAAAAAAGGTTCTGCTCCAAAAGCCACTGGTAGCTTCTATGCCTGACGCATTCCGGATAATTGGATCAATAATCAGATTCACTTTAGGCACCTCATCCAGAACCAGCAGAGTGAGTCGCACTGCAGTAGACGTAACAGAAATGGCGCCCAGCGAGGTGATATCCCGTAAGAAGTATGATCGGGCTTCAATAGCATCGATGAAGATGCTAAGCACAAGATACAAGCCGATGAAAGCAGAAGCTCTGATTGCATGTCGATGCTCGGCAATAAGCACCAGGAGAAGGCTACAAGCCGCAACAACGTCCAAAACTGCGGCAGCCAATGTTGTGTTGGCTCGAAAAGCCTTGGAAGTACTGCGCAGCCCTAAACTGGCGATTTCCAGCCCGACAAGGACGGCGGCGACACCCTGAAGTGGAGCGTGTTAGATGGCCGCTGCATGGACAGCCCAAAGATGTGCTTACCGTTTTCAAGAAAAGAAGAGGGCCATCGCGAATGTAGACTGGCTGTCGACGGTAGTGCAGATAACCTAATATTCCAATGAGTAAGAAACAGCCGTCAGGAAGAATGTCGAGTATGATCTCCTCAAAATATAAAGTGAAGTCGAGGATTTCAAAATTGGAAGGCCAAAAGAATTTGTCCATAGACAGCCGCATTGTGGGCGTTTGGCTTTTGGGTAGGCAGCTGGTCGAATGAAGGTCTACGTCCGAACGCAGACAGTATGCAGTCTGGTGCAACAAGGTCGCGTCGTGACGAACAGAAGAGAGAATACGTGGGACCTTGGCCTGCTAAAATATTTCTTAGCAGAATAACAGGGACTAATAACGGACTAACAGCTCTTGGCGGGGATTCGACTGATATCGAGTGCGGCTGGGCGGGGATGCGATGCGGCTTTCCGGCTGGGGATTGCTGGCTTGGCCCCCCCGCCCCGTTATCACC
>JARDXD010000383.1:0-50469 GCA_029218145.1 Aphanocladium album | reverse complement strand
ATTCAATATTGATGAATAAAACAAGACGAGTAATAGTAAAAATATATCTGAAAATTATAAAATATTTGAAACAATTAAAATTATAATACTTATTATATAGTTTATAATTACTTAATTAATAAGTTCTCTTAGGTAACAGAAATATGGAAATCATCAGTGTTTTGGTGCTGATTTGGTGTGTACGCTAACTGTGTGTGGTGGTGGTGAGCACCTACTAGTTATAGAAGGTGGTGGGGGCGTGGCACAATTTGCAGCTGCAACATGCTTCTAGAACAAAAATCTTATGGCATTAGTGTACCGACAGAATCCCACATGCGACTGATCTCCTTTGGTACTGCAAGCCATACATTAGTTTGGCAGCTGAGCACTGGTGGCCTCAACTGCCTCGAGGTAGCACTAGCACATTACTTCAGGGCGTTAGCGTAATGGCGAAGAAACTACACTAGCAAGACCGTTGGAAAAGACGCGCCATCATCTCAGCACGCCTATTTGCCACCCCTTTCACACGTATTACGTAGAGTCGATACAAGTATCAAACGATATATATCTGTAATCTTGAGACTTGACGCGAAACGACTTCTCGCGGCTTTTGCTACAGCGCAGGAATAGAGCCGTAGCAAATGCTCCGGGTCTGATCAGGTGATTTGTAGCGATCTCGATCACTTTGGTGGGCTCCCGGTAGTATGGTTCGAGGCCCGTCGAGGCGTCCCGACAACTGTTTCCGCGATCGAGTCGAGGTTTCGGGTTTTCCCTACTCCTACCTGGATATGAACATCTCGGACCTTCTCCCACTGCAAGTCTCCTCGCGGCTCGCATCGAATGCACTTCTTTCCCAAGGCAGACGCCGGTCTCTTGTCGCCATCACCTGACAGCACTCCGCGGGTTTTCCCAACAACGGTTGGCCCAGTATATGATGCTGCCAACCTCGGGACGCCGGTTGACCCTTGGGGCGTGGAGCAAGAGTCGCGATTCTACCCCCCAAGGTAGATGCATATGCGCCTTCAACCATACCGGCAGAAACGGCTGCCCTCACGTGTCGGTATTTACGGCCTCATTTGGCCAAGCATGAACGCCTAAGACTGTCTATGCTTTGGTACTATGGACGGGATCTCCAAAACGAGCCAGAATTGCTTGCAGGGCTGCAGGAAAAGGTTTGCCTGGCACAAGAATCGTCGGGGTGGGAATTTGCCGTCATCGGATTACTCGATGTCAATGTCTACGTTCGCTTGGCGACCGTTGGTCTCGAGCTCAGCATTCTACCCCGCGGTGAAACGCTTTGCGCGCACACCGTCACGCAACCGCCTGGTGTATGTGATGAGGTCTTTTTGTGAGTCCTTCAGATGCTAATACTGGATACAGAGCGTTTTCCTTTTGCCGAGTCTTCAAGAAGGTTGGAGATTTCGTGACAACCCATACGTTGAGCACGGTGGGCTGAAAGCCTATGCTGGCGTGCCTCTTCGCATGCAACACGACTCTGGCGAATGTGTAGGCCTCGGCTCACTTTGTGTCGCATCCGCAACGAGCCAACCTCCGTTATCGCAACAGCAGCAGCAAACCCTCACTCGGCTGGCCGATTGGATCGTGGCCGACATTGTACAGTGCACCAGAGTGCGACGCCAGCGCGAGCGCCGCCGCCTGGCTGAGCTTATTGAGAGCCTCGAGAGCGGTGGCGCAAAAGAAGATTCACACGACTCGGTGCTTGAGATTTTGCAACGTGCCTATCCGCACGAGGTGATTCACATACAGCCATCCGACCCGGAGCGGTGTGATGTCAACGAGCCAGAGGCTGTCGTCCTGCCAGGTCTCAAGAACGGTATTTGGGAAGACATTGACTACATTGACGACATCATCGCGACGTCAAATCACAGCACAACCCCAACAGACAAGATCGTACGCCTCTTGTCTTCACAATGCGACACAGAACTCGGCCACTCACTGCTTGTGGTAGGAACCAAAGACTTTCGGCGAATATTTGACGACATTGATGCCTGGTTCATACAGACATGCGCAAATCTCGTCACAAAAAGATGGCAGAAACGTCTCCTAACAGAAGCTATTCGGGCTAAAGAAAAGTTTCTTCGTGGCATCTCACACCAGCTTCGAACCCCACTCCACGGAATTCTCGGTGCCGCTGAGCTACTTTCCGAGGAATTGAAGGCGCTTTCTCTATCTCAGGCGGTTGTCGCAATCCCGGCGCTGGCAGAGCTAGCACAGTCTTCTGATGTGCTGGTGAAAACGGCAATCTACCTGGAGACCATCTCTGGTGCAGGCCGCGAGCTTATGTCAACCGTCAACAGCATGATTAGTTTGAACAGATGGGCCGACATTGCCCTGGCGGAACGGCGCCACGCCATGCACGACGTTGGCGAATTGGACGAGGAGCTGTTCAAGCTCGCATCAGAGGCAGCTCACGGCGCAGGATCGAATGCGTCCGTTTTCTACAATAGTCATCTACCAAGTGGAGTAAGGCTTCGGACAGACTTGAATCTGATGCGGGACAGCATCTGGCCTTTAGTCAACAATGCCATACAAAACACACCTAAAGGAATCGTCACCGTCATGTTCTCGATGCGGCCTGGCACGGAGACATTCATGGTTGATGTGGAAGACACCGGGTGTGGGATCCCAGAACATGATCAAGAGCGCGTATTTCAGCTATATGAAAAGGTAGATGAACATTCGACGGGCTCGGGGCTGGGTTTGACCATTTCGACCAAATTTGCGGCGCTTCTTCATGGGTGTGTTGAGCTTGTCTCATCACAGGTGAACGAGGGTACACATTTCAGGGCCACATTTAACGATGTGCTCCAGACCGACGCTGCTGGACCAACTGCCCTAACGAAGGAATCATTTCAAAGCTTGCCGTTTAAATATTCGCTGCTGGGAAGTGATATTTCAAGCCACCTGGCGCCCACCTTTGCCAAATTCCTGAGCTATGCCGGCTTTGCTGCCGCGGATAATACTGGCGAGGACTGTTTCGCAATATTCGATTACAGCTGCGACCCAGAACAATACCAAGACAGTATCGCCTCGATGCACTCTAAGCAGATTGCCATTTGCCTGGTGCCATATTCGGTCGACCAGGAGTCTCTGGAGAGCTTTCCTAGAGTTGTATACGCAAGAGCGCCTTTTTCGACGGTGAAGCTTTTTGACGCACTCCAGGCGGCTGACAAATTACATGCTGAACTGCGAAATTCATCACAAGAAGCTCATCCTTCCAGGTCCTTGCTAGAAAAGCCAAAATACCTAGGCGCGCGCCACTCCTATTCCAGTATAGACGAGGGCTACAGCTCCAAAGGAACCTCGCCGCAACCTCTCAGCGAAGACGAAAGTCACGCCGCTCAAATTGGCAAGCGCTCCAGTGGCAATTCCTGCTCCTCACCCACCGGATCAACCCTACCTTCTGCCCTCACAACCCTTCCACCCGAGCGCTCCGCCGCACCGATGGTGCTTGTTGTCGACGACAACCTCGTCAACCTGCGTATTTTACAAATGTATTGCAAGAAGCGTGGTCTGCCCTTCCTCAGCGCTGCCGACGGTAAGCAAGCCGTTGCCCTTTTTTCCAAGCACCAATCGTCGGCGTCGGCTTGTGGCGGAAGCGCGATCGAGCTGGTCCTCATGGACTTGCAAATGCCTGTCTGCGACGGTCTGGATGCGACGAAACAGATCCGCGCGCTGGAAGCAGATAATGACTGGCCAGCAAGCGTGTTATTCATGGTCACGGGTCAGGATAGCCAGGTGGACAGAGAGGCGGCGAGCGCGGTTGGCGCGGATGATTACATGGTGAAGCCTGTCGGAATGAGTACGCTTGATGTTGAGTTGAAGCGGTATTTTCCTCTTTTCAAGGCTCAGCCTGCAAAGCGATGATGTCAGCATGCCAGGCGTGCCTACTGGCCTGGCATTAGTGAAGCGTCGATCGGTTGCCCATCCCTTGCCAGCTGTTTGCACGATAGAGTCTCCTGTCCTGGCGCCGTGGCGCACCAATTCCGACAATCCGAGCGTGAAGAAGAGGCTGAGACCGAGAGTGGCCTGGTTGCTGCGTTGCAGCATCATGACCAACTGCACATCTGCGACAGGTGCCGTGGGAGGCGGACATCTGGATTCCCCGACCTTGAGAACGCGGATAGGCTGCTGGCTGTAATCTGCGGCAACTGTACAGATTCCAAAGTGTCGCCGATGCTTCCCAGCAGGAGGCGGAGTCGCCACACGAAAGCACGGCCAAGTGCCGAATTCCCAGCACTAGTGATTGATTTCGAGTAGCAGCATCAAAGCTGCTCCTGAAATATATGGGGCGATTCAGTGTCGTCACAGTCATGAGGCGCTTCAATTGATGTTTCTCGACAACGTTGCACTGCATAGCGTTGAATACGCGTTTCTGGCCGATGAGGCGGCCATGACGGAGTGCAGGGCAAAACCTCAAATACAACTGCAGAATTCTTCACTCGAGGTGAGGCTACATATCTCAGCAACATGTTTCAAAACGGAAACAGCAGTTCTACCTGCGATCCCATCGATCTAAGCACTGGCTGTGATTTCAAGAATGCGGTGTCTCTCGCAACACCATCTTGGCAGGATCAGAGCACGTCGTCCACAGATAGCAGCATGAACTATGAGGTCTTCCCGCCGGCCTCCAGGCCTTGGGTGGACCCTGATCAAAACCGCCCTGTCCGCGCTTCCGTGCACATGGAGTTTATCAAAACCGTAGGCCATTGGGTGGGCGACTGGGCACGCAACGACCACCGCCCATTTATCCACTCCGAGCTCTACGCGGATAGGGGCACCCCCAACTGTCTCCAAGATGCGTTTGCTTGCCTCGCCGCGTACCAGATAAAAACGAACCGTATCGAGGAGATCACCTGGCAGCTTGTTGAACGCACCGCGGATAAGTTGTTCCAACAGAATCCGTCCGAAAGCGGCGAACCCTTTCCGCTTTCTGATTCCTCGTCGCATGAGATGGAAACAGTACCAATGAGTGAAAGACTGCCCATAGTACAAGCCGGGTTGTTGATCATCTACATTCGCCTATTTGACGAGGACATACGACAACGTTCGCTAGCAGAGGCGTACATGGGCGCGCTGCTCTCGTGGCTCAAGACATCGACCGCCGAAGCCGACCTCTTTTGCCCCCGGTTAACTTTTACTACAAGCAAGCTGCAGAAAGTGAGAAATCGGGCGTCTGCCTCCACTGACATGACCGGTCAGTGGCAGCTGCAAGTGTCACCATTTTGTCATATCGCAGGCCGCCAATCAGCACCACTGTACACAACCAAGCAGCCGCAACATAAACTTCACGCACAGGCAGTCCATAGGTAAATAAGCCTCACATACACACGCCACTAGTTAGTATTGACCCAAATATAGCACGGTTATAGGCAGATAGATACAAAACATGTCAAGTTGGCACCTCTGCAATTTGGTGCTACCCTGTACCAATTAGGTCCCATCACCCTGCCGAGCCCCCCGAAGCTTTAAAAGCCTCAAGCTTAGTTATTGTGCGCAAGCAGTAACTAGTGTTCCAGCGATAATAACATCTTCTCTGTGTCAAACGCCCTGCCGGGTTCTCTAAGTGAATTTCTGTTACAAAAACAAGCTTTCGCTGGGAGGATGGCGAACGCGCACCATGGCATCCTATCCACGAGCTGGTACCTAATTAGAGGGAAATGTAGGCGAAAAGTTCCAGTCAACTCTACAATTACAACGCAAGACACTGAAGCATCAGGAAATGTCGTCTTTAAGATCTTTGGCAGCAGCAACCTGCACTATGCTGCGTTCGCTGTGACGTGCTGTGCCAAGCGCTGGACACAACGGGCCATGCTGCCCTTGTCATGACATTGTGTTACAACGGCTGATATTTGACGCCTTGCCAAGCGTTCAAGTTTCGGCATGACATAGATACGTTTTGTGACTTTGTAAGGATGCTCGGCAGACGAGTTTTATGCGAGGGCGTCTTGTACCAGTTACGAGCTACGACTAGGCAGAGTGCTGAAGCACAGCACGATGGAGCACGCAACACTAATGAAGTACAAATCAGGCTGCCAAAAAGCCAATCGCTGATGATTGCGATCAACTTTGCAATAGCGCCTCTTTATTTGCCCTTGGCGCAAAATCGAACCGAACTGGGCTTGAGAGGAGCAAATCCACTGGTTCCATGCGTCAGGGGCGACGATGGGGCGCTGAAAATGGGGAACCGGGGCTGTGATGCAAGCTTCGGTCAGCCAAAGCGGCACGCGACAGCAAGATTACGCGGAATGCACGCAATTGCAGAAGAAAAAAAAAGAAACTCACTGTCGCGTGAGAGTGAGACTTTTTCAGTCAAAATAGGGGAAATAGAGACGCCGAATGGATTAGGCGAAACAAAAGGGAGAGCAAGTAGAAGTGTAATGGACTGGCGCGAGGATTGCGATGGGTGAAACTAGAGCGGCGATCTGGCCGAAGGGGGTGGTGTGGCACGAGATGATGGCAGGCGATGACGTAAAGGCGCAAGGCAGTGCAGCGGTTAACGAGAGACGTGGTAGAATTTTGATTTCTTCTACATTTTCCGTTTGAATTTTCAACGTATTAGTTTGGACAAGATGTACACGACAGGGGCAGAGAGCAGGGTTGGAACTACTCTTGTAACAGGATGGGCAGGGAAAATTGGATATCGATGTGCAAAAGAGTGGACAAGGCGCGTCAGCACCAGAGCAGAGAATGGCGAATGGACAAGAAAATCACTGGCAGACAAAGAAACTGATTCGTAGCGCTGAACGAGAGTTGTGTGCATGGTGAAGTTTAGTCAGGTGTTGGCCCCTTTTCTCCCTTGCCCGTGTCAGACAAGGCGCAAAGGAACGAATGTGCTGTCGAAACATTAGACGAAGGTCTTGTCCATCTTAAGAAAAGCAGGCTAATGCTTGCCTCGTCGAGAGCTTGCCTAGTTGGGCACTGGCGGGAGGGCGCTGGTATGTGGGCAGCCGCGGTGTGTGAGAGACAGGTGGATGGGCAAGGTTGGCTACGGGCTCAACTCGGACAGCAAGTGGGGAGCAGAGATATTATGAAGCAGGGCTTCTGCCAAGGGTGGCCGAGATGAGGTGCGACGTAGGTTGCGAGGATGAGGACGGGCAGGGGAAGCACAGGAGGGCTGAGGCGGTAAGTAGTGGTGGGGGGGGGAGCTGGAAGGATTTGCAAAAGACTCTCAGAGAGAAGCTGCAGATAGAGAGAGCAACTCATGATGGTGAGTATCAAGCATGGCAGAATTGTCAGCAAGCTCGTCTTGTGAGGAATTGGTTGTAATTACGAGTGACCATGTCTGGGGTTCGAACAAGCAAAAAGGCCAAGCTTTCTGAGGGTCCGCATACAGCTTAATTACACTGGCTTTCCCGCTGGTGAAATAGGGCGCGCCATCTCCACAAGGCTGGCCGAAGGTGGCTTGCAGGAGATGCAATAAGCACGCGACAGGAGAGAAGGGGGAGGGGAAGGGGAGGAAGATTAGCAGGATTGTTACGTAGGTAGGCTTGCATTTGGAAATGCAGATCGAGGATGGCATGGCTGGTGAATGAACCCACGGCCACACGCGCACAGTGATTACGAAGACGAAATTGCAGTATTGATTGACTGGGAAAAAGGGGGCAGTTAAGCACAATGGAAAAGTTAAAAGCTGCAGATTATTTGCCCTTGCACCGTCTTTGTCCACATATTGTGGCGCCGCGACTCTTCACTTGCGGTAGCTCAGAAGCGGAATCGAGTCACGCAACCAGCAGTTGAATGCCACTGGGCTTGATGGCGGTTAAGACAGCGAGGGAAGAAAAAAATAAAGAAAAATAAAGATTTAGACGGTGGGAAAGACAGTAACCAGGTTCAGGGCACAGTCTGGTTTTGAAGCTGTCCACCAATTTGATCAATCCGTTGTGCTGCATCATCCATCTGGCATGTACCAGGTACCGACTGATGGGACAGCCGTTGTCGTTGCAGTAACTAACTAGTGCGTGCGCTTGGCGTCGCAGGACCCCCAAGTTCAGACGGACCCTGTCGAGGTTGCAAGTAACAAGTACCTCTGCTTAATTTTCTTTATTTCCTTTTCCCGTCTTATTCTTTGTTGTTTTTAATTCAGGTAGAGTTCGCAGTAGCGCCCCTCTAGCGTCTTCCCCCCAAAGACCCCTAGGATCGTAATACTACGGTAGTGTTGTGTATTAGTGGTGAACCAGCTTGTAGACATTTGACATCCACA
Source organism: Aphanocladium album (assembly GCA_029218145.1). NCBI lineage: Eukaryota > Fungi > Ascomycota > Sordariomycetes > Hypocreales > Aphanocladium > Aphanocladium album. The sequence goes on along the minus strand of JARDXD010000383.1, from coordinate 42,266 downwards.
CCTGCCCCAAGCTCTGCCTCCTCTCTCGATCCAATATTATTGCACATCGATGGGGTTCACCCAGTTCTAGTCTCGAGTCTCTCTGCCCAGGAATGCAAACGTTCTGGCTGTCATAAAACTCAAGCTGTGACCAGTTCCCCATCTGGGCGAACCTCCCCCATCGTCTAGGTAGTCCACTCTCCTTGACTGACAGCCTCCTCCCCCTCGTCACTCATATACACACACGCTCTCTTGCTTTCTTCCCCTCCTTTCTTCTTCTTTTGTTTCAACAGCGACCGGGCAGGAGGTGCATTTTCTCAGTTTTGGTTCTTTCTTTTTTATTTCGTCTTAGCTTTGCTTGCTAGTTGCTGGTCGTTCGCTCTCTCCTCGACAAACGAAGCCACGAGGCCACCACCACATCAAACGCACTCGACTAGCTACAAACGGCCACCTCGACAGCTTCACTTCACCTCACTCTCACACCGCAGCTATGGATCGCGTGCGCCGCCTCCTTGGCACCGTCGCCGCGCGCTTCGCCAACCGTCGCTACGTCTTTGCCCTCGCCGTCGTCAGCGTCCTGGCCGCCAAGGCCGTCCACATCGACGCCCACCTCGACGCCCTCTCCGCGTCCGACATGGTCCAATGGGGTCCATCGTTCGTCCTCCAGGACAGCATCCTGCTGCTCCTCGTCCGCGCCATGCTCTTTGCCCAGGGCCCCTGCCTCGGCGTCCTGGGCACCACCCTTTCGTCGTTTGTGGTCCTGCTCTGCCTCATGCTCGCCTCCATCAACATCTCCTTCTTTGCCGTCGCCGGCAACGAGCTGCACTGGCGCAACGTCGCCGTCGCCAGCGACTCCAACTCCTGGAGCACCCTCCTCACCGGCCTCTTCTCGCTCGGCGTCACCCTCACCGGCATCCTCCTTGCCAGCTGGCTTCTCCAGGATCTATGCTATGTCATTGCGACCATGGCCCTCGACACCATCAAGTTTCCCTTTGTCCTGGCCTACTCTCTCGTATCTGGCAACCGTCGCCGCTCGTCTGTCCGCTACACCAACGTGCCCCAAAACGACTCCGAGGGCGGCGGCCTTGAGCACCGCTACACCGACGATGAGATGATGGAGTCCTCTGAGCCAAAGATTGCGCCTCCGCCTCGTCGTCGCACTTCGTTCCTCGGGCTCGGCCTCCACCTCCTTGTTGGTCTCGGCCTGATTGCTCAGATTGTCTCCTACGCCACCCGCCCCGACCGCACTGCCGTCACCTTCATGTCCTGGACCCTGCCTCTGGTCCCCTTCATGGACTTTGCTCACGCCGCGCCCAATCTCGCCAACCTGCTGACCCAGCACGGCCAAGACTACAACTACGACAACCTGACCGCCCTCAGCGACCCCGTCCCCTTCCACTGGCTGCCCAAGGACGTCAAGCTGCCCGGCTTCGAGGACTGGCACGACCACCGCGAGCACTACAACGCCGAGGCCGACCCCATCAAGGTCTCTAATCTCAGGGAGCCTCTCCTCCAGCCCCTCCGCCACATGATCAAGGACGTTCCCATCCGCAACGTCGTCCTCATCAAGCTCGAGAGCACCCGCAAGGACGTCTTCCCCATCAAAAAGGGAGGCTATATCTGGGACAAGCTGGAAAAATCGTGGCAAAACGGCAGCCTCCCAGACGCCGCCGTCGAGCGCCTCGCGACCCTCTCCAAGACGGCCAACTTTCTCACCGGCGACTACGACGACGGCTTCGACCACCCCGAGAAGCCCCGCCGCGGCGGCATCAACGCCAACAACTGCCACACCACCGGCACCTACACCCTCAAGTCGCTGCCCGGCACCTTTTGCGGCATCACCCCGCTCCTCGCCGACATGAACCAGGAGTACTACAGCCACGTCTACCAGCCCTGCCTCGCCCACATCTTTGACGCCTTCAACGCCCTCGACCACTCCTCCGACAGCGACAAGGAAGGCTTCAAGCCCTACAAGTGGAAGTCGGTCTTTATGCAGTCCGTCACCAACAGCTACGACAAGCAAAAGGAGCTCATGCCCATCATGGGTTACACCGGCGAGCGCTTCATCGACTCCGAGTACCTGCGCTCCGACGAAGCCAAGTTTGGCAAGACCGACGTTGAGGATATCAACTACTACGGCATGCCCGAGACCGTCCTCGCCGACTACTTCCGCGACGCCTTTGCCTCGGCCAAGAAGAACAACGAGCGCCTGTTCCTCTCCCACCTCACCTCGACCGCCCACCACCCCTTTGGCCTGCCCAAGGGCGAGCCCTACGTCTACCTGACCGAGGACGGCAACGACCTCTCCGGCTACACCAACGCAGCCGGCTTCGTCGACCGCTGGCTCGGCCAGATGCTCGACATCATCGAAGAGACTGGCGCCGCCAACGAGACCCTCATCGTCTACGTCGGCGACCACGGCCTGTCCATTGCCGAGAACGGCGCTGTCACTCCTTACTATCAGCCCAACGTCGGCAACTTCCACGTCCCTCTCGTACTTTCTCACCCCGGCCTGCCGCCCATCGACGTCAACGAAGTGGTCAACTCCAACATGATTCTGCCCTCCATCCTCGACCTGCTCATCGAGACGGGCTCGCTGGGCGACACCGACACCGTCGCCGCCAAGGACCTCGTCAAGAACTACGAGGGCCAGTCGCTGATCCGCCCCCTCCGTGCCCACGGCGAGTCGGCCGACGTCGGCAACTGGCAGTTTACTGTCATGAACCCTGGCCGCGCCACCCTGTCCGTCCGCGACGCGCGCCACGAGGACTGGCGCATCGTCATCCCCATTGTCGCGGATATCGAGTGGCGCTTCACCAACACCAAGAACGACAAGCACGAGGATCAGTCCATCCTCGATTTTGGCTACCCCGAGTTTGTCAAGAAGGTCCAGGACGCATGGGGCGAGGAGGCGTCCATGTGGGTGGAGGAGGCGTCGTTTGTGACCCGCTGGTGGGTGGACGACAATGCTCGGCGCTGGCGCTACGAGTCGTCTTCTTAAGAGGCACACACACACTGAAAAAGTGATATTTCTTTAATGTTAATCATGGCATATGTATTTCTAAATGGGAAAGGCGTTTGATGGGTGCGCCTGATGAGGTGCATCCGATGGCATGCATTTACATGGTTTGGCTTTGCTGTCAGAAAAGCCCTGGTTTCGTTCCTTTATTCTCTTTTCCCTTTCTGTTTAAGTATTGGTGGACAGTCTAGAAATACTGGCGTTTTTTGCAAGGTGTTTTTAAACTTGAAATAGACTTGGCTATCAAAATGGGTCAATTTATTCTAATCACACTTTTATGTGTCGTGAATCATCTATTCGTGCATCTTTTCCTGGTGATGTGACATTGCACAGTATGTACATCTCATGATGCCATGAGATTGCAAGCACACATATCAGAAAGTGATGTGGTCTTGCCAGGCATCACACCTCGTAATGACATTGGTACTACAAGCACAATCAAGCCGTGATGCTCTTGACCAGCGACACCAGCTTCTCGCCCAACAAGTCCACATCCCCCGGAAACCTTGCGCTCACATAATTGTACCTCTCGTCCTCGACCACAAACGGCGCCGGCGCCAGACTACTCTTGAAGTCTTGGGGCCTCTCCAGCACTTTCGTCACGCTCTCCTCGACGTTTTCGCTGCACGCGCCGTACGTCTTGTAGTAGTCGCCCAGGAACAGCCTCGTGCCCCAGAACGCGAGCTGCTCGAAGCGCGTGGGCAGCGCCGTGGTTTGCACGCCGTAGAGGACGGACCTGCCGTCCGAGGTTTTGGTCTCGGACAGGACCATGACGCCGTGGCAGACGGCGCCGACGGCCTTGCGGGCGGAGGGCTTCTTGGTCTGCGGGAAGTAGGCCGCGAGGAGGGCGTGCACGACGGGCGAGTCAATGACTTGACGGACGCCCTTTTCGTGGCCGCCGGGGAGAAAGACGAGGTCGTACGCGTCAATGGAAAAGTTGGGCGCGGACCACGACAGCGGCGCGTTCCATTCGGCGCCGTCGGACATGGTCTTGTACTGGACCACGACGGATTTCTTGGCGCCCTGTTGGTAGTGGTGTGATTGTTAGCTGATGCCCGGGGGAGGGGCCACTTGGAGGGGGCAAAACGTGCGAGAATCATCTGTGTGATGCCCTCGAGCATCTTGGCGTCGCATCTCGGTACGTTGCCGTTTTCCGTCGCAAAGCTGATTTGAAAACCAGCCTCCTTGAAAATGGTAAAGGGCACGGCCGTCTCTATTCGTAATGTCAGTGGGCTGAGCTGGGGGAGAGGACATTGTGAAGCGTACCAGAGGGGTCGTGCCCGTAATCTGCCATGAGAAAGATGACTTTGGCCATCGTGGTCTATTATACTACTGTAGCTTTTAAGAAAAAGAATGAATCAACCGATGCGACGAAAATTCAAGATGCGATTGAAGGCGCTTTTATCATGGCATTGTCACGATAACGGTGTTGTATTCGACCAGATCGGACAAGGCGAGATTGGTGCTTACTACACGTGATAATCAGGCCGTCGGACATTTTGCAATTTTCCTATTTCCCGGTGAAGCGTGCCAGCTTGCAAAACGATACGATGCTGGTGATTGGAGAATGAAGGAGGATGTGAATTGTTTCTTTCTTTCTTTTGGTGTTTGTAGAGAAATGCAGTATTGATGAGAGAGGGGAGATGTTGAGCTGGGGATGGTGCCACATCCTTGGCGATGATCCTGGCGAACCCTGCGCTGCCGTCTGTGGGTATCACATCTGCAGGGGCGGAATTGCAGGCAATGCACACGACAAATCTGAAGAATTCTAGATCTGTGGTCCATCCAGACATGGTTAAGTAACACAGAGAAAGACTGATTTGCAATGGTTATTCCAATCCAATTGAAGCACTATGAGTGTCAAGAACGCGTCGACAAGCTCGCTCGGCTGGCTTGGCGCTACAAACACCATGGCAACGGGGATAATGCTGCGGCTTTTCAACATTGCATCTTTCAGATTTCCTAATTGAACGCCACTATTCATGTCTGGACTACATCTCGCGATGAGAGTGCGCATCAAGGGCCACCTTGCCGGGGCGTGGGGTCCCTGCCGCAAAAGTAAATCATGTTCATCAACCCCAGCCGACACGACGGCGCCCGGCTTCACGGGTCCCGTGTATGTCTCTACCGGGCAGCGAGATACTGTCTTCTGCGTGCCGACGATTCCACTTGTCGGAACGCCAGACTGTGGGAGCGGTGCGGGATCGCTTCTCGACCGAACCAGGCAGCTTTTCCCGGCTACTACCAACTATGGCTATTATGCGGTTCCCAACACTGGCCATGACGTTAACACACACTACAAGGCTCATGATGCTTGCGTCCGGACCTACGAGTTTCTCAACAGTGCTGGATTTTGAACGGTTGCTCGTGCACACTGGCTGAGAGGGCGTGGTATCCGGCTCGGCTGTGACTGGACTGTCACTCATTTCGCTGATGGCTGTGGTGTATCTGCCAAGAAACTTGCAGAGCGCGGTCCATAATTGTAATATATTCTATAATTTCAAGGCTCATTGTGCCATTCCAGAAACAAAGGCACACTTCTCTACGCTTATCAAGCACGACAGGGGAGGACGGCTAATTGTGGACAGTAGCGTGGCACCGAACTCGGGGAGCTGGTCGGCGCAGTTCGGCCAAACAACTGTAGGAGGAATTAATAATGCGCAGTTTCCATTAAGCAGTGGAAAAATACGAGTGCTGTCAATTGGCTTGTATGCTTGCTGAGCCGCTCATTTTGATTTACTCTGCAGCCATCGCCATACTCCAAAATGCCCCGTGTAAGACAGGATTAAGCTTAACGGAAAGCGAGCCGAGGCGTTCCGCGTCAAATGTTACCATACTTGCATGAAATGGCATTTCTAGCCTGCTTATGCCCCTAGCTCGTTCTTGCAAAGTCGCGGCACAATCCTTCACCAAGAAACCCTACATTTTCTGCCAAATTTGCGCCCGGTGTCAATCTCTGCGAGCACGCCATCTCTAGCCTTCCCACTCAGTCCCCGCTTAAAGTACCGGCCCTCCGCATCGGTCACGGCCGGGCTGGCCTGTCATTTGTCGTCAGCATTCAGTCACCAGTCGTCAGCCCCAGCTGGGAGGGACCCTTTTTCACTGTCGCATGCGCATGCACCTTTTTCTTTCAACCTGTAAATATCTTTTTTCGCGCTTCATCTTTACGACTGTTGTTTTGTCTTGCGCCGGTTTGCGAACAACTTTGCTGCGGCACTCGCGACATCATCGGCCCCGCGCGCTGCCTCCACACCCAGACTCCACGCTCAGCAAGCAGGGTACCAACACCGCGACAATGAAGTCCACGGGCGGCGAGTCGCCTCCCGAGAAGGATTTGACCAAGTACGGCCAGGACGCCGACGTCGAGGGCCAGCTGCAGGATGGAAGCATCGCCGAGGGCCACGTCCAGCAGGATCTGCTGAGGCGCGCCCTCTCGGCGCGACAGGTGCAGATGATTGCCATTGGCGGCACCATTGGCACGGGTCTGTTCCTGGGCACGGGCAAGTCGCTGGCCACCGGCGGACCGGCCTCGATGCTGATTTGCTACGCGATTGTCGGTGCCATTGTCTTCATCACCATGCTGTCGCTGGGTGAAATGTCGGCCTTTATCCCCGTCGCGGGCAGTTTCTGCACATTTGCCAGGTAAGCCCTTCCCGCCCTTGGCGCCGCCACCAGCCAAGAATGTCACCCAAACGGTAAAAACCGACGAGAACCACGAGCTGACTTTCACTCTAGCCGTTTTGTAGACGACGCCTTTGGATTCGCGCTCACCTGGAACTACTGGTTCAACGACGCCGTCTCGACCGCCTCCGACCTGGTCGCCCTGCAGCTCCTACTCGACTACTGGCACACAAACTTCCCCGGCCTGGCCTTCAGCCTCATCTTCTGGGTCGTGCTCATCGCCGCCAACATCATCACCGTGCGCGCGTACGGCGAGCTCGAGTACTGGCTGTCGCTGCTCAAGATCCTCACCATCATCGCCTTCATCTTTGTCGGCATCGCCGTCAACGCCGGCGGCAACACCGAGCACCGCTACATTGGCGGCGCCAACTGGCACCTGCCCGGCGCGCCCTTTGTCGGCGGCATCGGCGGCTTCGCGAGCGTCTTTGTCACGGCCAGCTTTGCCTACGGCGGCACCGAGTCGATTGCCATCACCGCGGGCGAGACCAAGAATCCGAGCAAGAACATGCCGCGCGTCGTCAAGAATGTGTTTTGGCGCATTCTGCTATTTTATATCCTGTCCATTCTTCTGATCGGTCTCAACGTGCCGTATACCAGCGATGGTCTGAAGAACAAGGACTCGCGCACATCGCCTTTTACTCTCGTTTTCCAAATGGCGGGCGCTGAAGTCGCTGGCAGCATCATCAACGCTGTCGTGATTACGAGTGTGCTGTCGGCTGGAAATCACGCCCTCTTTGCGGGCTCGCGATTATTATATACATTGGCCATGCAGGGCCATGCGCCACGCGTCTTTGCCCGTCTCAACAAGGGCCAAGTGCCGTGGGTCGCTGTGCTTGCCACCAGCTTCATCGCTGGGCTGTGCTTTGGTTCCAGCTTTATTGGCGCCGGTCAGCTCTGGGCCTGGCTGCAAAAGTAAGTTTTCAAGCGCTCAAATTTGTATTGCAGTGATGCTAACGTTTTCAGTATCGTCGGAGTCTCGAACCAGCTCAGCTGGATCTCCATCGGCATCGCCTCCATTCGATTCCGAAACGGCCTTGCGGCGCAGGGCAAGACGCACCTGCTTCCCTTCAAAAACTGGACATACCCATGGGGACCGTGGTTCTCCGTCATCCTCAACAGCTTCCTCGTCCTCGTCCAGGGTTGGAGCTCCTTCAAGGGCGGCTTTCACGCGGTCGACTTTGTCAGCCTGTACGTTGAGCTTCCTGTCATGCTCATCATGTTTCTCGCGTGGAAGTTTTACAAGAAGACGAAATTTATCAAGGCTGAAGAGATGGACTTTGAGACGGACGTCTTCACGGCCGAGGTGGAGGAGGAAGACCTTTCCCCGGCTTGGCAGTCGAGGGCGCGCAAGGTGCTCAATTGGTTGTTTTAGCGTTTTATTTTAGCATATGCATTGCGAAGCATGAATTTACTGTGATAATCATACGAGACTGCCTCAAAAAAGTGGAATGTGACCATTGTAGCGCTTGTCGCGAGCAAAAGCCACTGGCCATCGTGTCCTACGTAGAGCTCGCTAGTGCCTTGCAGAAGTCCAGACTCCTTTGAGGCTGTGTATCGAAGTGTATGGCATTGAAACGCTACAGAAGTGCATCACTGTTGCCTGCCATCACGGTCGCATGAAAACTCGTGCCGATAGCTCATGCTGCCAAAGGCAGTCCTGTCCGTGAACCGTTTGACTCAAGTACAGGACAGCCACACAACAGCAAAAGCAAGCAGCTCCACTCTCCTATAAGTGAAACAATTCAGTCAAACCTTTCGCTAAATTGCCTTCCTTTCCAAAAAGATATGGATATTTCCTTCACATCGGTTGCAGCTTTCCTACAGCGCCGATAGCGGCAGACTGGCCTGATGACTAAGATCCCGCCATGCACAGTACCCCGCGATGGATCAAGAGCAACAATTCTTCCATCGTCAATTATATTTCTGCAAGTCAATAGAAACATATTGTGAATTGGCAGTCTCGCCCTAGATATCAAATGAAATAAATCAGTCCCATGTAACAGCTGATCTTGGCCCCTCCGCCTCATCTCTTGACCGCATCGGGTCATAACGGTTGACACGCAGCTCCACACCTGCAAACCTTTCTCTGGCGGCGGACACGCGCAAAAAATCTTTACGTAGAACAAGAGACGACATCGTCACCTCGCCTGTTTTCCGACAATCAATCTAATCGTCACAGAACGAGACACAGTCACAATGGCCGCCGCTTCGCCCTACGACAGCTACCAGACCTCCCTCACCACGAGGTACTGCAGCCCTGCCATGTCGCAGCTCTTCAGCCAGCGTTCGCGCCATTCGACGTGGCGCAAGCTCTGGCTGGGCCTCGCCGAGAGCGAGAAGGAGCTCGGTATCGACACCATCACCCCCGAGGCCCTGGAGCAGATGAAGGCCAACCTGACCGTCACCGACGAGGGCTTCGAGGTTGCCCGCGTGGAGGAGAAGATCCGCAGACATGTAAAGCGCTCATGCCAATGAGAATGTCCAACATCGCATACTGACCAGTTGATAGGATGTCATGGCCGTACGATTGCTACCATGAGCACACGAAGACACAAGTTACTGACATTTACAAGCACGTTCATGCCTTTGGTGTTGCTGCTCCCGCTGCCGCTGGCATCATCCACTATGGTACGCATTTGCTTTCCTTGGCCGTCCGTATTATAGATATCACACTCGATTCTACTCTCAATTACTAGCGAAGGCTTTGTTTGAAAGACCACAAGGCTGACAAAGACAGGCGCCACTAGCTGCTACGTCACTGACAACGCCGAGCTCATCCTCATGAAGGAGGCTCTCGACCTTCTCACCAAGAAGCTCGCCAAGGTCATCTCCAACCTGTCCAACTTTGCCCTCAAGTGGAAGAGCGAGCCCACCCTCGCCTACACTCACCTGCAGGCCGCCCAGCTCATCACCGTGGGCAAGCGCGCCGCGCAGTGGGCCCAGGACCTGATGCTCGACCTCCACAGCATCGAGCAGGCCCGCGACGAGCTCAAGTTTCGCGGCGCCCAGGGCACCACCGGCACGCAGGCTTCGTTCCTCGAAGTCTTCCAGGGCGATTCGGCCAAGTGCGACCAGCTCAACGAGCTCCTCTGCAAGAAGTTTGGCTTCCCCAGCTGCTACGACGTTTCCACCCAGACCTACACCCGCAAGGTCGACCTGCTCGTCGCCAACGCCGTTGCCGGCCTCGGCTCTTCGGCCCAGAAGATCACTGGTGATATTCGTCATCTTGCCCACTGGAAGGAGATTGAGGAGCCTTTCGAGAGCTCGCAGATTGGCTCTTCCGCCATGGCCTACAAGCGCAACCCTGTAAGTTATTCATGCATTTACTTTTGTAAGCTGAAACTGATTAGATAGATGCGCTCTGAGCGTGTGTACTCCCTGGCCCGTGAGCTTCTCAGCAAGCCCGCCACCTTCCAGGCCACCCACGCCGACCAGTGGAGTAAGTGATCTTCATCTTACAGCATTAAATCAAACTAATTTCCTCTAGTGGAGCGCACTCTCGACGACTCTGCTGTCCGTCGCATTGATATCCCCGAGACCTTCCTCCTCGCCGACGCCATTCTCATCGGTCTTGACAATATTACCGATGGCCTGATCGTCTACCCCAAGCGCATCGCCGCCCACATCCAGGCCGAGCTCCCCTTCATGGTCACCGAGACGATCATCATGCGTCTCTGCGCCCAGGGCGAGTCTCGCCAGGAAGCCCACGAGCAGATCCGTGTCCTGTCTCACCAGGCCAGTGCCGTGGTCAAGAACGAGGGCAAGCCCAACGACCTCGTCGAGCGCATCAAGACCACCGATTTCTTCAAGCCCATCTGGAGTGAGCTCGACGGTATGCTCAAGGCGGAGCTCTACACCGGCCGCAGCGCCGAGATTGTAGACAAGTACTGCGGTCCTGGAGGCCCTGTCGACAAGGCCCTCGCGCCGTACCGCGAATACATCAAGGGCGCTGCCACCACTGAGCTGAACGTCTAAACAGGCTACGAATCCTTTGCGAGACTACTTCTTAAAAAGCACCAAAATAATTTATTGATAGAAGAATGATTATGAATTTGTTCATGCATTTATTTACTTTTCTCATTTATTCGTTTCTCACTTGCCCCTCAAGGGGTAGCTTTAAAACCTGCGTGAACCGGGTACGAAGGGAATCCCCAGGAAACACTGCGCTTCAGCAGCTCATACTCAAGACCGTGAGGACCGGCATTCAGGTAAAGGAACTTGGTCAGCGGCACAGTTGCGTGGTAGCTAAACGGCGTACCGGCGGGAACGAAAGCAACGTCACCCTGCAGGAGATGCGCAGTCTTGTAGCCCTGCACCGAAAGCACGAGCTGACCGTCATCGACCTGAATGCCAAAGTGGTTAGGCAGGGTGACATGCGACTCGGTCTGGTTGTCCAGCTTCTTGGACATGATGATGGTGCCCATGGTAAAGTTGCCATTGTGCGAGTTATTCACAGTCGAAATCGGCTGAATGACCTGGTACCCGTGATCTGTGTTGATGTATTTGGGGCCGTAGTTGTTGGCAATAAAGTACGGCTCCGTCGGATCGGTGGGCAGCTCGTTGGTGCCGTTGTGCCAGTTGAGGCCCTTGTCGCTCGCGGTGCCGTTGACAAAGTCACGGCGCGGGATGAATTCCTCCTCGGGCACCGCCCACAGGTCCAGCGGCCCGTAGGCGGCCGTCAGGTTGGGCGTCATCGGGCCAAAGGGCTGCTCGTCGATGGGGTCCGGGACGTACGGCGCGTGGGCGTCGGACGAGTACTCGCCCAGGGTGACATAGTCAAAGAGCTTCTCGAAGCCGGCAGGGTGGAATACGTGTGTAAGCTGCGTGTCGGGCTCGAGCAGCTGGAAGGTGTGGATGGTTCCGGGCGGGACATTGCCGTAGTCGCCGAAGCTGGCCACGCGGGCCTCGTGGTGACCGTCCGCGGCTTCTTTCTTGGTCCAGAGCTCGACGCGACCGCGCGAGCAGTAAAAGTGCTCGTGGTAGGTCTTATGCGTGTGCGGGCGCGCGTTCAGCCAGTGGGTGACCTTGCCGTTGTGCTGGACCAGCGTGAAGGCTCCGCCAGAAGAGTTGGCCGTGATGGAAAAGGTAATGGTTTGCGTCTTGGTGAGCATCACGGCATGGCCGTGAAAACGCGGCAGGACATATGGGCGCACAAAGTCGGGAGCCTTGTCAACGGTGAGTGTCTTGCCGGTGCAGTTGGACTTGCACTCGGTGCCGAGCACTAGTGAGGCTAGTGCGGCCAAGCTCACGACAGAGAACCTCATGATGTCTTGATAATTGCACGGTCACGATGCAGCAAAGGGTTCACGCTGGACAGAATTGAAGAAGAATTTGTGCGAAACCTTCAATTTATATCGTCTTTGAAAATACCGTCAGCGCCGCGTTACCAGAACTGGGCTTCGCCGAGGGTCGATGTAACCAAAAGGCCATCCCGCGTGGCCAAAGCTGGTGGTTGGGTCGCCGACATTATGCTTGAACGGCCACACTAGCACGCAACTAACCTTGCTAGCAGTAAGTGCCCCATGAAAATCTCGTTTTTTTCCGATTCTATCGGTCATCCCTCGACGGAAATCGCGGAAAGACCCTGCAAGATCACGGCAGTCACTTCATCGTCGCCTTGGTGCATAGCAACGATGCGGCTGGAGAAGATGGCATAAATTTGCGTAACATTAATCATATCTGCCATCATATCTGTTGCATTATATATATACTGAGCCTCAGCGTGCAGCCCTCGTTTATTTACCAGGCGAACCAGCCAGGCACAAAAACTTGCGACCCACTTTGTTTTCCAACGAATTGAGAACCAGATTCCAGACGTTGGTGTCGTAAGCCTCGCCAATGTGACCGACGGGGTCGAAGGGACAGTAATCCTGGACGTAGATGTTGTTGACGCCGTCCTCTTGGACAAAAGAAGTGGTCGTTGGGGTGACGAGTTCGTCATACTTCGAGGTGATGACGGTGAGTTTGTTACCGGGCTGGACAATAGGTTTGCCATCATTGAGCTTCTTGATGCTGGAGCCGTCAATCGAAATCTCATCGCAGGGAGCACAGCCAACCTCTCTGAGGATGGCGCCAATGTCCTCGCGGCTATCCTTGCCCAGCAGAGGCGCAAGCTTCCACAGGTTGGCAAAGGTGGTACCGTGGGTAGGCGGGGCAATGGCGACAATGTTTTCGACAAGCTCCGAGACTCCCTCGCGGAACTTGGGTACGTAAAGTGACTGAAAGCCACCCTCAGAGTGTCCGACAATATCGATCTTGCTTGCGCCTGTCTTCTCGTGAACCTCCTTAATCAGGTCGGCAATTTCGTGCGAAGACTCATCAATGGGCTTGAGGCCACCAACAAATGGGAAGCCGTCATAGGCACCATATGTAAGGGAAAATGTGCAAAATCCCTTGCTTTGGAGGAAAATCTCAAGGAGGTTGATGTCCTCGTAGTAAGTCGCACCAAGACCGTGAAGGAGCACAACTGGGTTGGGGTGCTCAGAGCTGGGTTGGCACGAGAAGTCATTGTGCTTGGCGTCGCGACTCTTGAGGGCCTGCACGTCAACTGGGGCAGCAGGACCGGCAGAGGCGAAAGAGGAAAGGCCAACGAGGGCAGCGGCAACCTTGAAGTGCATGATGATAGTCTGGAGGAGTAGTGAAGCTGAGCTACAGGATCAACAGTCAAGAAAGTACGGGGAATCAGCGACATTATAAATATACAACTTTTGCAGCTCAGCAATTAACCCTTGCTAACAAAATCCTGGACACCCTTTGTTTACAGCCCTTCAACAATTGAGACAAGGCCGGGAATACAGCCGTGGCGCGTAAGAATGAACTAGCTAATTGAGGGTTAGGGGATTCTGATTCCCCTCACGAGAATGGACATCTTTTGTTCCACCTATACCCAGATGGTGGTAGCCTTTCCTGCCCCTCAGCATCCAGCGTCCGCACTAGTACAGAAATGTATAAGCTTGCGAACTTTTAGGTGTTTCTTTGAGCCTCTGCCTCGGCTGACGGCCAAACAAGTCATTTATTGGAATGGAAATTTCAGCTGTCATGGCGGAGAAAAAAAACCGTCTTGTCAGACACCCCCTTTTTGAGCCAGAAGTGTGTCTTAACTGAGTCCTTACCAACTATCTGCCGATGCACTTGTGCAGCGCCAGGGAGTCGCGAGCTCTGTGCCTAGCGTTAACTCTGTTTACTGGCAGTTCCACAATGGTTTCGGCCCCCGCCAGCGGCCCAGTGTTGTTTAATTAAACAAGGTTCGGGTCAAGCTGTGTGAAGTAAGACATGGAGTCACTTTGAATCGACTTTGCGCTTTTCCAGAGTTGCCCCCAAAAATAGGCAATATGGATTAGAGCAAACCTGAGTTTGGGGTTGAATGCGTACTCTGTTACCCCCAAAAGCTGAATAACCGGTCGTGGCTATTCATCTCAGCCCTCAGATGGCGCGTCCCAGATGCAGGACATCGCACATCAATAATGCGGGGAGCCGCGGTCAAGCGACACAAAAGCATGTTCCGCATTATGAGACTAATTTGTCCTGGATGCCATGGATTGGATGCACTGCGCTGCTACTAGTGCATCTTATAATGATCCTTTTCGGCAATCAACGAACTGGCGGTGCACTAGTCTTGACATTACTGGCGCTATGACATTTCGTTACGGCGAAAAGAAACCCTTGACAGCTACATTCTCTGATCTATTTATTCACATGCTAGAGTACTGTACATGTTCGTGTGGCCCTTAAGATAGGCTTCCATCGTAGGGCTGTCGCTCTCCTCCTCTGGTTGCGATCGGCGGAGTATATCCTCAATGGCCCAGGAGACTCGCTCCGCTCCAACCATGGCGCCACCAATATTTGCAGCGCCTGGACCGAGGCGTAACGCTGCGAGTCTGCCCACCATGAACAGCGGCACATCGTCTCTCCACATCAAATCATCGTTCAGGCACGGGAATCCTCCGAATCCCTGGACAGGATGCTTGCGCATCATTGTCTGCATGTACGGCAGCGAGGTAAAGTCGGTCTGGATGCCAGTTGCAAAGTACATAAAGTCCATGGGTGGCAGCTCTACAGGCGGGTCGGTGGTAATGTGCCATGCGCCACCTCGTTCGCCGTCTTGCTGCTCAAAACGGGCATCGACGATGCTGGTGTTGGTGATGAGCTGAGTCTTGCCTGCGGCGATGTGCTTTTTTAGCGTCTTGTGGTAGAGAGGGGTAATGCTACCTCCCCCGCGCGCTGATTTAATAATGTCTAACCGTTCCTGATCCGAGTCGGCCAGCCAGAAGCGAGCCTGCTCTGTGTTCTTGTACTTGCCCATCCACTCGAGATTCAAGTCAAACAGTTTCACACGGCATGGGCCCCGCATAATGTGCCATACCTTGGTTACACCCCGGCGGATGGCGAGATCCGTAAGCTGCGCAGAAGTAAGGCCCCCGCCAACGACGACAACGTTAGTCGGCTGCTTGGCTTTGATTCTGCTTTTCAGGTAGGGATCCGGGAACTCCTTGACCTGCAGGCTGTGGCAGGCTTGCGGGTATTGGCCGTTGGCGTTGGGCATGGACGGAATGCGTGGCACTTGGGGGACGTTGGCAGCCCCGACAGCCATGACCACAGTTCGTGCATACCGAACTCCTTGGTCGGTCTTGATTGTGAAGATCTTTTCGGTTTCGTCGGGGAAAGCTTCTGCATAGCCAAAGTCGAGGTCTTGAACAGCCTCTTTTTTTAGCACGCCGGATTCGAGATCGTAGCGCTGCGTCACCGAGGAACAGTGGTCTTTGAACACTCCTTGAGATGGTGTAAAATAATCGTTCTTCTCTCGTGCATTGATGGCTACACGTGCAGCTTGTCTAAGTATGGTTAGGACAGGTTCTAGAGCAGAGAGTAGGGATTGGCATACTTGCCACCGCAGTGTCTACCAGCGGCTTTCTTGTGCCCGTGCTTGCTGACTTCCTTGCCAACACAGTTTCGAATCTCTACCAGTTCATCCTCACGCTTGTGCTCATATGTATATGCCAGCAGCGAGTCGCGGTCGAATGGATCGGCGTGCCACAGCATCGGGCTGCGGAGGTGCGAGATCTCATACGTGTTGAACAGGTAGTGCCACCGCGCCAGCCACTGGTCAGAAGTGGAATCCAGCACAAGCATGTTGTATCCGGGTCCCGTGCTGGGTCGGCGAGATTTGATCTTGCCACTCTTGGTCTGTTTTAGGGAGACCTTGTTGCCGTGTTTACCAATCCAGCGAAACCGGCGATGCTCCTCGTCGGTAAATAGGGCAGAAGGTACTTGTTCTCGCAGTCTAGCGGCTGTGGCAAGACCACACGGGCCGCCCCCAATGATGATAACATCGAAAATATCTTGATCGGTCATTTTGAATCTTTCGGCAGCTCCTCGGTGATGTCAGGTAGCTGCAAGAATCTTTGTATCCCACAGACGTGACTGCATTGCTACCTCACGCCTTTATACGACGGTTATTCTTTTACATCACTTCCATCTTACAACCTTGATGGCCATGCTAGTGCTGTGAAACCGACTTTCTGTTGCTTGCTTCACGATGATGCCCTTGCTCTATGTCCCACCTTGATGGACTGACCATCCGGGTACTTCCCCAGATACATGTCAATCAGCAGGGTCTAAGCTCCGCGACTGGCGAACCACACTTGGTCTGTGAACAGATGAAAAGGTCTTTTTGGGCATTATCCTCTACTTCTTTGACTTGAACAGCGTCACGATAGCATATACAGTGCTGTTGTGGCTGCTAGCTTGGCGATGAGCAGCCGCTGCGGCGGCCAGCACAACAACTAGCAAGGCAAACACAGACAAAGGTCGTGTCGCGTTATTTTCAGATATAACTCATAAATTCTTGTCGCTCCTAAACCGAATATGCAACGCGAATCAGCTAGCCTTGTTTGTTTTGAGGTGTTGCCGAGAACAAGTATTGTTCTTCACCTACCCTATACGTCGCTTTAAGAAAACAAGCACTTCAAACATGACCTGTTGCTGATGCCTTTGTTAGTGTAAGAGGGAAAATGGTACTTTATTTAACCTCAGAAAATAAGTTAGATCCTACTCTTTTTAATTTCAACATCTTCTAGTCATGGTGTCGGCTTTCTGGCAACCTCTCAAAATCGGAGAACGCTCACAGACTAACGTGTCGTTTGCATGCGATCTCATCGGCAAGCAAAAAAAGAAGAGAAAAAAAATTTCAAAAAGAGAAATGAATCAGAAATAGTTACGCGACATGATCAACCTCGGCCTTATCTTCATCAGTTGATGCGCCATTATTCTGGCTTTCCGGAAATCCGTGAATCAAGAGAACGACACCCTTGGACTCAGCAGGTGCCGGGCAATCGATGTGTGATTGTGACTTCGTCGTGCCACGATGGTGTGCCGCTCAAGGTCGCGCGGTGAGAAACCCAGCGCATCGTCAATTTTTCGGGGGCTTAGGCTATTTGGTCCGAGGTATCATAAAGCCGGCAAAGAACTGAGTTACAGCAGCAGGCTCATTCAGCGCCCCAACGTACGAGACGTGCTGATCCGGGCGCACTACTGCAATGCAGCCTTGGTCGGAAATGCCAAACTCCCTGTAGATTTTCCCGTGGCCCTCGTGATACGAAACATCGTCCACATAAATCCTTTCGTAATCGTATCCGTCTGTCTCAGAAAATCGTCTGAAAACAGGAGGAAAGTCAAAGATAGTCACTTCTGTGCGAGGCGTCTTGTGCACAGCAAATATGTCGAACACGGCATCGATAGGGCCGTCCGCGGGCGTGAAGCGAGACACAAAGGAATCGCTCTTCTCAAAATTTTCGGCTACAGAAGTGAGCTGCGCCGCCTGCATCTTGTCCTGTATGTTGCCGGGAAAGACTAGGACGCGCCAGCGGCCATTGCTAGGGAGCAACTCTTGCAGATGCCATGGGCGTGCGTCTGCTTGGCTGAGCACCTTGCAGCTTGGAATACGCATTCCAACTGCGAGACCTGGAGCTAATTCCTGATTCGAAACGAGCCGATTTTCATTGCTTCTGACGGAAACGTCTGTGCCATCGCCTTGCGCAGCTGCATCGCCAGCTTTCGCAACAATGGTGCTGGTACCATAGTTGACATTGGTGCCACTGACGAACAGACCACCTTGAGTAAACGCATCTTTGAAGTCGGCCATGTTAACGCCCCCAGAGTCTGCATGGCCTTTGGCAGGTCTTCCAGAAAATAGGCGCGAAAGCTTATGGTCAAACGCGATGAGATCTTGTGCCACCTTTCTCCTTTCAGACTGATACGTTTTGAGGATGGATCTGCTCGCCTGACCCTTCACCACGCTTGCAATCTTCCAACCCAGATTGAATGCTACGACGCGTCAGTCCCAATTGCCACATCTAAGTGACTCTCAACACTTACTATCTTGCATGCTCACATTCATACCTTGACCAGCTTTGGGACTATAAACCGTCAGTATGCCGCGACCGTATTTGCCGAGCTTCCACTCACCTATGTGTATGCACAGCGTCACCTGCGAGAAAAACCCGCTCGTGTACCGAAAATTGCGTGCCTACCCGTTGGCCGATCTGATACGCTGTCCACCAGTCAAGGGTTCTGTACGAAATTTTGTACGGCGCCATAATCTTTTGTGCTTTGGCGATGATGACCTCCGGGCTAATGCCGGAGCGATCCCCGCGACTGCCTGCCTCGTCACCAATTTTCTCCGTTGTCGTCAACTGCACGTACACACGAACCAATTTATTTTCGCGTGGAATGATCATGATGCTTCCCGAGTCTGCTGAATGAATGGCGCACCGCATGCGAATATCAGGAAAGTCGGTAATTGGCACAATGTCAAGTACGCCCCATATGTAATCTGTCGACTCGCCTTCGAGAGTGAGACCGATTTGCTTTCGCGTCCAAGAGTGTGCGCCATCGGCGCCAAGGACATATTTGGCGCGGACGATTTCTTCTGTGTTGGCCTTGTCGTTCAGTTTTGAAGCTGCAAGAAGATCTTCTGTGTCGTCTTTTGACAGGTTGCTTCTGAACAAGCCATCACGTATAGACTGCCCGTTTTTGGCTGTGGCTGTCTGTTTCGGCGTCGCCTCATCTTCAGTGAGATGCCTCAGCGCCACGGTTATGGGGCAGGCTTCGGCGTCTTCCACAACTGCCTCGTCAATTTTCAGGCTTGTCGGCATGACACCGCGCTCGATGCGGATATCGCTGCATCCCTCAATCTCGTCCAAGAAGAAGCGCTCGATGCGCCCTTGGTGCAACACTGCCTGCTGAAATCGGCTCAACCCGGGCATTGTATCGGCGATTCGATCGCTGCGGCGGAGCACGCCCTCTTCATCGGGGTTCCACATGCAGACTTCTAGCATGTGGTTCGATTCGCGCCACGCACGGTGGCCAAACCCTAGGGATTCCATAATCTCAAGCGTGCGACACTGCAGTCCATCGGCCTGCCCGTTGAAAATCTTTGTGCCGCGTTTGTCGATGATGCGCGTGTTGATGCCACATTTGGCCATCCAGGCCGCCATCATCAGGCCGGCTGGACCGGCGCCGATGATGAGCACGTCGACGCAACTCTCTTTGATGGTGACCATTTTACCGAGCTGAGGAATTGGGGACGAACAATGTGAGAATGAGCCAGCAGATGAAGCAACGCTGGGTCTAGATTGGCTCTATATATGTGTCGCCGATGGCACGGACCGCAGGGAGAATTCCGCCATGCTGCTCAAGGAACAATGCTAACCATCAGTCAGGACTTATGAAAGCAGTGCGCGATGTTGAGTGGCCCATCGGTCGCGCGATGGAGCATCAGTAAGGACTTATAAATATTGAGGGCAAGCGGCGCCATCAGTCAGAAATTATAAAGCGGCGCGTTGACGAACACGCTAGCACCCCGCAATCGACGGGGCAATCGGCATCACTTTATCTTGCGGACCGCATTCCCTAGCTCAGCTTACATTCGATTAAAGTCGGCAATGCGTGTATAGTACACGCTGAGTGCGCTTACATGCTGATGGCATCATCAAACCGCGACATGCAAGAAGCTTGCCAGCGGAGTTTAATGCTATGCAGTTTGGGAGTTGCATAAATGGACTCGACTAGCTCATAAATTTAGCCTGGCATAGGTTGGCGCCAGCCGTTTTATGCTTGCTTAGTCGTGACTTGAGTAGCAGCTAACGGGCCGTCTACCTCGCAGATGCTCGCCTACGGTCTCCTAGCTGTTCATGAAGCCAATGATTGGAGCTTCCGAAAGCATGCGCTGGCGAATGAATGACGCAGGCCATTGCTCGATGAACACATGATTAATAATTGACCTGCTGGCTTGGTGTCTTCTTTCAGCTAGTAACTCGTGAGCATTTGACAACGAATCTGCGATATTTCTCCCTTCTATTACCCCACTCGGACTGCAGCTCTAGGCTCCTTCGTCCTCGAGGCTCCTGTGTTGTCGCGACACGTCAACTATCGAGCCTAATAAAAGAACATCTGCCAAGGGAATACGTGGTCAGGCCGATTAGTGGCTCATTCTGCGCCCTAGTGATACCGTAGCATGCAGCATGGGCTTCAGTGCTTTTGCAACTAGTGCTCCTGTCGTTGTGCCAGTGCTTGCCCAGGTTTTAGTTGATGTGCGCTAGAGCTAGCCTTGCAACAGTCAAGGGTCAGAAGCCAGGGAAAAGAGGAAACGTTGTAAAAGTAAAACAAAAGTGCCTTGATTTCCTGCCCTCGCACCAGTTGCCTCGCGAACCTCTGGCAATGCGGTTCCTGGACGTGTAGTTCATCAACCATCTGCTGCGCTGAGCCACATATCAAATATAGTTGAAAGTGACGGCAGTCGGCGGCAAGTAAAATCTGCGACAAGCTGCTTCACAGCTTGGCCACATTTGCGCCCCTTGAACAGACGAGCTGCGTCGCTGGGTGCTGCGACGGCAGCGCCTCGAATCGCTGCCTTACAGTTCTAGCACCGAGCCCACACATTCACCCTCTTAAAGCCAGCGCAATGCGTCTGCATCTTCCTATTCTACTTGGGCTATGTCTTGGCACTGCGAGTGATGCTCAGTTTGTCAGCCCCCCTACAGATCTTACCTCGGCGACCGGATATGCAAATATTACGGTTCGATACAAGCGGGTCCCGCCTGGTATTTGCGAACTGAATGACAAGGTCAAGAGCTTTTCTGGGTATGCGGACGTTGCCACAGATCAGCATATCTTCTTCTGGTTCTTTGAGGCACGCGAGGTTGACCCAGAAGACGCGCCACTTACTGTTTGGATCGATGGTGGACCGGGGTCTTCGTCTATGATCGGGTTATTCGAGCAGCTCGGTCCTTGTCGTGTTGACTATTTCGGCAACATCTATAACAACCCCTATTCCTGGTCCAGACGGAGCAACTTGTTGTTCATAGACCAACCCACTCAAGTGGGCTTCTCATATTCGATTCCCGTCCCAGCTACCAGAGATCCAGACTCCGAGGAAATTACTGTGCTCGACGGTCCTGATTGCCCAGCATCGGATAAAACGTGCGGCACATGGCCACTCCCATCAGCCGACTTGACTTCCAATTCAACTCTGAGCGCTGCACCAAATATGTGGAAGACATTGCAAGGATTTATGGGCGCATTTCCTCAGTATTCGCGAAATGCCTTCCACCTTGCGACCGATTCCTATGGAGGTCATTACGGACCCATCTTCAGTGATTACTTCTTGAAACAAAACGAAAAGAGAGCTCCAGGCTCCAGGGAGGTTAACATTCAGAGCCTTCTTATAGGCAATGGCTGGTTTGATCCACTCGTGCAATTCCAAGCCTATTACGAATACGCCGTTCACCCTGGCAATACCTATGATCTTCGATTCTACAACACCTCGATGGAGAAGAAGCTTTATCACAACCTCTACGATAAGGGGAACTGCGTTGATCGATTAAAGCAGTGTGCTAAAAGTGGTGATAACGATCAGTGCGTCGATGCAGACAGCTTCTGTGTGACGAATGTGCAGTCATTGTTGGGTCTGCATACAAACCGCGACGAGCACGACATTAGAGAGTTGAACCAAGACCCTTTCCCCTACTTCTTTTATCCCGATTACCTCAATAGAGGTGATGTGCAGGCCGCAATCGGCGCGTATACGAATTTTTCCATCTCAAGCTCCGCGGCCAGTGACGCCTTCGCCTCTACGGGTGATGACGGCCGCGAGGTTGGCACAATCCAGGCACTGCGAGACCTACTGGCTCGCGGCATCACGGTCGCCCTCTACGCTGGCGACGCAGATTACGACTGCAATTGGCTCGGATTAGAGAAAATAGCGAACATGGTCGGCGTACCAGATTGGAATAGAGCCGGCTATGCCAATCTCCTCGCTGGCGACGGTCAGCGGCACGGTCAAGTAAGACAGACGCACAAGTTCAGCTTCACGCGGTTCTTTGACGCAGGCCACGAAGTACCATTCTACCGCCCATTAGCTTCGCTGGAGTTCTTTGAACGTGTGATCAGTGGAAGGGACGTTTCTACAGGCATCATTGATACGAACAAAGATGTCTACTATCATACCATCGGACCCATGCAGAGCACACATCGCCAGGGTAACTCGACAGTACAGTGGCAAGTGTCGCCGTCAAGTCTGACGTACGATACGCGTACCAAGAAACCTGGTCTCCCTTGGACAGAACCAGCGGAGCAGAAGGAAGGTAAGCGGATTGGAATTAAACGAGTTGAATAACCGTGGAATGTACCGACTTGGATTCTCACTGGCTGGCATTTGGCGCCGTTCAACAGCCGCCTACGCCAAAAAACCATATCTAGCGACCTTGATGTATGTTATAATTTATTAATGAAGTAAATCATGTATGTTACTTAATATCATGATCATAACTGAGGATCGACGAGAAATGCCAAAGTGATTTTTGGTACAACTGGGGCGATGGGAGCTAAGTTTATCCTGTAGCACTAACAGCTAATATTTCACAACATTACACAGCGTACTTGTCCTTCATCTCATTGTGTCGAAATGGAGCAAGAAATGCTTGCATTCCGACGCATGCAGGCTTCTACCATGGTTATATCTTGCTGCATATGATGTGTCAGCTCCTGCAAGTGAATGCACCTTCGGTGCGGGGGTTCCTTGCAGCTTCGCCGTTATCATCAACACAGCAAGCCATCGTCGCCACAATGCGAAAAGCCTTACGTGGTCTTGTTAGGCGCGATAAAAGCAGGTCTAGAGAGATTCCGATATCGCAGGAATCCGCTCTGTTGCCAAGTTCGGCCGCGCGAGCGGATGGCGCACCCGCGCCTGCTGCAACCGATGCTGCTGCCCCGCGCGCCTCTGAAGCAGGCACAACCCCAGTCGAAGAGCCTTCAGTGCCCGAAAGCACCATATCCCAGTCTGATGCGACGGCCGAGCATAACCACAACGAAGCCTCGTCGACCGTGCACCCGATTCAGCAAGATGTTACCGATACGGTTTCGGAAGTTTTGTGGTCTCGTGCATACGCCGAGCTCGCAAAACTGGAACCTGAGCTTGTATCAGACTATGAACGGCACATAGGGTCTCGCCATGATGGGAGTGAAAACTCAGCTAGCGTGCAATCGATTCTTTCGAACCCGGACGCTGTCAAAGATACGGTTGAATCTCTTCAAGAAGAGCGAAAAAATAAGCAATGGAAGTATTCCATTGGAAGTAAAGATCACAAGGTCAGAAATCAGATGGAAAAGCTTATCAAGCTGCTTGCTTTCGCGGACGGCATCGTGAAGCAAGCAGTCAGCACGCAACCGTACGCGGCTCTGGCTTGGTCCGCTGTTTCCGTTTTCCTACCCGTAACTCAAGTTCCTCTCCAACCCAACATCAGACAACTGCTTACACACCACAGCTACTGAGTGGAAGCTTCACTAAGGAGACAGCCATGATCAAAGGCTTCGAAACCATTGCCGACTTGCGGCTCTATTGGAAGAACTGTGAAGACGTCTTTCTACGAACCACATCATCTGTTCACTATACAAGCTTGACAGAGCCGCTGTCTAGTGTCTACTCCAAAATGCTCGAGTACGAGATTCGCGCTATTTGCCATTTATCCAAAAAACAACTTTCACGTGCTTGGGACAAACTCTCTGGACAAGAAGACTGGGCTGCCAGGGAGAAGGAAATCTTGGACTTGAGCAGCAAATGCAAAGAGCATGTCGCACCGCTGCAGAGAGTTGAAATACAACAACAATTCAACATCGAGATGGCAAAGTTGGACCGCATCTGTCAAACTGGCGCCGAGGTTGCCGAGACCATCAAAGACGAGAACGTGAAGCTTAAGGAAGAGACGTTCTTAAAACATTTAGAATCTGGAGCCACTGACTATATCGGAGGGATGAACTTTAACCCGGACCCAGTCGAAGGAACTTGTCAGTGGTTCTACAATCACGAGAGCCTTCAAAAATGGCTGGAATCAAGTGGCTCCGAAGTATTCTGGATCACGGCGGGGCCTGGCTGCGGAAAGTCCGTCTTGGCGCGCTCCCTCGTCACAAATGGACACTTGGCTAGTAGAACGACGGAAATGGATTCTGCTACGACGTATGATGCAATGCTGGCTTATTTCTTCTTCAAAGACGAGAAGGAAGAGAAAAGAACTAGTATGACCTCCGCCTTGTCTGCAATGTTGCACCAAATCTTTACCCAAAATCGAAATCTGATCCAGCAGTCATATCCGGCATTCGCACAAGCAGGCGATGCTTTGACGCAAAGCTTTGACAAGCTTTGGAATATCTTGATTCAAGCTGCCCAGAAAGTGAAAGGCGATATCATTTGTGTTTTGGATGCGCTAGACGAATGTACTTGGAAAGATCGAGACTACTTTTTCCGCTGTCTGTACCATTTGTACGGTGATGAGAGGCTCTCATCTTCAGCCAACCTCAAGTTTCTCATTACGAGCAGACCTTACGACGACATTGAAAGAGCTTTCAGATCGCGAGCTGGGATAAAGTACTTCCGATTTGATGCAGATGATAGGCATAAAGAAATTAGTGGAGACATTGATCTCGTCATCGACTCCAGGATGGCCACTTTTGCGAGCGAGTTCGATGAAAGTGATCGAAAGAAGATCGCCGAAAGACTCAAGTCTCGTGGAACCAATACATACTTATGGCTCCACCTGACACTTAGTCTGATTGAGGAGAACCCAAGCGAGTACAGTCGCCACAAAAACGTCGAAGCCCTATTATCTGACATCCCAGACGAGTTATCTCGAACATACGAAAAAATCCTCAGTAAGACAAAAAATGAACAACATACAAGATGCCTGCTGCAGATCATTCTTGCAGCTACGCGGCCTTTGACGCTCGAGGAAGCGAACTTTGCGCTTACTTTAGCAGTGGCCAATGTTTATATTGAGTCACATGAGCAACTAGAGGCGGATAGTTGGCGCAAAGATTTCAAGACCGCAGTGAAAAACTTCTGTGGGCTGATCATCAGTGTATACGATGGACACCTATCCTTCATTCATTTAACTGCAAGAGACTTTCTTGTCAATTCGAACAAAAGAAACGATGGGGAGAAGTGGAGGGGCACATTTGGAAATTATTCCGCGGTTCATGCGACTCTCGCGCGTTCTTGCATGCAATACCTGCTGTTGTCGAATTTTGCTTCCAGAGCAATCCCATGGTATAGAGAGGAGGAGGACGCGGGTTATATATTCCTCGAATATAGTGCGCTATATTGGTCCTTTCACTTCAAACAGATGGATTCTTATACCCCGATCAGTTATCTGCCGCCTGCACGCCAACTCTGCAGTACGTCCTATCCGGCCATTCGAATGTGGAGCTGCTATTACATGAAAGCCTTCCGGAGTTCGTGTTGGGAGGACCAAACATTTAAAGACTGGTGTGAGCTTGCAGTCGCTTCTTACTTGGGACTTAAACCTCTTGTGGGATACTTGATCTGGAATGGAGCAGATTTGAACGAGATTAGTCACGGCTACGGGACTGCACTACACTCAGCTGTTGCAGGTGAGCAACCAGAGATTGCCAGTTTTCTTATTTCAAAAGGTGCCAAAGTCGACGCGCCGTATTTTAAAACAATAGGTACACCGCTGGAGATAGCTGCGTGCCTTCACCAACACATCGGACTTACAAAGTTATTGCTTGCGAATGGCGCATCTCCTCTTACAGAGTGCTATCACGAGGGACGCAGACCTCGTGGCTGCGCTTCAATCACAATACTCGCACGTGCTTCAATAAGTTCGAAAGACATATTTTACTTGCTGCTGGCAAGTCTGGTTGATATTACAACGCCGAACGCAATACTTTCGGCAGCATCTTGCAGTGCTGTTTCTGAGTCTGGGCCTGGGTGCATTGCCCAAACACTTAATCTTCTCGGTGACAAACAGCTTGCAGAGATCTTTAACAAGGCAAATTTAACATCTCTCATGTCGATCGACTTTATCTCAAAGAGAGTGTTGCGTTTGCTGTTTCGGAAAGATCCGAACTACCTGTTACTGACGCCAGCTGTCCTGAAGAGCATGTCTGAGATAGCAGGTACCGGAGCGGTTTTGCAGCGACTTATCCTCAATGGCCAGAAACCCTGCCAATTCATTCATCAAGAAGTTCTGGAAGTTATCGCAGAATACTACGACTCAGACACTTTGAAGACATTTTTCGAGTACAGCCCAGGGCATTGCGAGATCAAGAATCTTCTTCGTTTCGCTATTGATAACGAAAAGCACTGCTACACTTCAGTTGTTATGGTTATGAACATTGTCGAACAAGAAGTCATGGCCGATGAAGAGCTCCAAGACAGCCTTCTGATGCAACAAATACCCAGAAGCTATGAGCAGGAGCGGGCAACATTTTGCGCATTTCTACAGATATCAAAGCTCACTGATCGGCTCAAAAGACTTATGGTTCGAGCTGCAGTGCGATGTCAACATCTCTCAGCCTACTATGATAGTAGGCTAAGCTCAGATTCACTGGATTTTGTTCTTAAACGAATCGGGTACATCGGTATTGTTGATGCTGCAGTTCTCAAACACGCGGCAGAGCGATACCCTAGAAGAACGGTGCAGATGCTACTTACATACAGCTCAGGAATAAGCATGGCAACTGAAGAATTCTTGGAAGCGGCAGCCAACAATAGCGATCATGGCCGAGAGGTCATGGAGCTCATCTTGGAGAAATACCAGTCCGAGGCAGTGATTACACCCAAAATTGTGCTTGCCGCTGCATTGAAAGATCGGAACGGCGTACTCTCGTTGCTCCTCGAGACGCGACCTCAGCAGGTGAAGATCACCGTCAATATCCTGTGCGAGATAGAGGATCGGGAAATATTGAAAAACATAGTGCGATTGAAGTCAGATGAACTCTGTCCGATCGCTTCTGCAGCACTGTACAAGATGGCCAATCTCGGTAGACTCAACTCTTCTTTGGTAGAATGCCTTCTAACACTCTGTCCACCAGCATGGTTTGAACTCACGGAAGAAATGGTGTTAGATCTAGTTGAGAAATTTTGGGAGAGCAGGTCATTTTGGTTATCCCTGATCAACAATTTTCCGGATAAATTTGCTATTACGGAGCGCCTTCTGGCTACCGCGGCTTCACGCTACCAAGGGAAAGTTGTCTTGGAAATATTGAAAGACTGGAAGCCAAGCGAATTTATAATTACGTCATGGGTCTTGGAGAAAGCAGCGGCCGGCGGTTGCCATGGCTTAACAAATCTGTTAATATGCACCGGCCGGAAACTGAACGTCGCCGAGAACTTGTGGCACATTGCCAGTTTTCGAGACGCAGCTAAAGGCTATTACCTGGACATGCTGCAGAAGTTGTGGAAGAAGGCACCAGTTCCCGAGGTCCCAGATGCGCGCGGACGAACGGCGCTGATCGCCGCGGTGTCTTGGTATGAAGTGCAACTCGCAATCGTTCAATTCCTGCTGGATGAAACGGGCGCAAATGTGCATGCTGTTGATGGAAGAGGTCGGTCGGCATTATACTACGCCGTTCAAGGTCAGAAGCTCCAGCTCGTGCAGATGCTGCTTGAAGCAGGCGCGGATGCCAACGCAGCAGACACTGATGGCGAAACGCCGATATCCATCGTTGAGAGAGACGACATTATTCGTATTAGATACATGGATCGCTATACGCTCTTGTTAGTACTGCGGGATGAATGGTTTGCAAGCTTCTGGGTGAGTTCCTTCGGCGTGGACAAAAATGAGCTGGACGAGTGTTGAAATGTGTACAATGCAGCGATTGGCAATTGTGGCAAGGTGTTTGCCCTGGCCTGATTAGATCAAGAAACAAGCTCGCTCTATTAAATACATTCTGGCCGCTATTGCTATGTGACTATTTATACTGGGCGCGTTCCACATCGGCGCCCGTCACGGCACTGACATCTGCCAGATGGCCATCGCTCTTCTTGACCATGACGGCCTTTTGCAGAGCGGCTCTGGGTGGGAACTTGGCGTTGAAGACCTCCTCCATCTCTTCCAGCGTGCGACCGCGCGTCTCGACACCGAGGAAGAACCACACGGCTGAGTAGATGATGTTGAGGCCGACAAAGACAAAGTAGTAACGGAAGTCGATGGCCTCGAGGGCAACGGCGGTGACGTAGGTGTTGTAAAGGTTGGCGCAGTTGGACAGAATGACGTGCTACATAATTAGAAAAGGTGTGGTGTACAGGATGGGAAGGAAAACTTACAATACCCATACCCTTGGCTCGCATGGGAGTGGACAGGACTTCGGCACAGTACGTAGCAGTGAGAGGTGTGTAGATGAAGGAGTATGCACAGCCAAACAGGAAAATCTGAAGAAATTAGCACAGCTGCAATCTGGTGAATTTGCGCAGACAACTTACAAAAGCGATGCCACCGTTGGTAATGGTGGAGCTCACATCCGTTCGGCCACCCTCAAAGTAGCTGGAGAAGCCGGTGACACCACCAAACAGACCGGCGAGAACAATGCTTCCCACCCACAGCTTGGTGCGGCGTCCAACGCTGTCGTTGAGCGCGGAGCCGGCGACGGCACCCGCACCGGACACAATCGTGTTGGCAAAGGTCAGCAGTAGCTTGCGCTCGGGAGTCTTGACGCCGAGCAGGCCGTACATGGAGGGCAGGTAGTAGGTCAGGACGGAGTTGCCGCTGAGCTGGGCAAAGACGGACATGAAGGCCATCATGGTAAAGCGCCAGCGGGCGTTGTGGGAGTTGACGAGACCCCAGTAGTTGAAGACGCTGCTGCTCTTCTGCAGCTCGATGCCGGCCTCGAACTCGCGCAGCTCCAGCTGCACCATGGGGTGGTTCATGTCGCCGCCGCCGTGGTACTTGGCGAGGATCTCGGCCGCCTTGTCCTTCTTGCCCCACATGGTCAGCCAGCGAGGCGATTCAGGGATGAAGAGCGCGCCGGTAAAAATGAACAGAGGAGGGATGAGCTGCAGGGCGAGGGGCAGACGAAAGGCCTTTTCGCCGGGGGCCTTGACGGCGGCGTAGGCGACGCCCGTGGCGAGGATGGCGCCCGTATAGAAGACTGGGGTTTGTTAGTTGTGACATTTTGAAGGAGACGAGGTGCTGAGAGAGACGCACAGGTGTTGTAGTAGCCGACAACGCGGGCGCGCCATTGCGGGGGCGCAAGCTCCAAAGCGTAGGTCGGAGCAGATGAGGTGCCAATGGCCACGCCGAAACCGAGGACAAATCGACCGCCGAGGAGGTAGGCGTCGGACTTGGCGGCGGTCTGGACAATGGCGCCGACCATGATGAGCACGGAGCCAACCATCATACCCATGCGACGGCCGAAATGATCGCAAATGGGACCGGTAAAGAGGGAGCCGACCATGTTGCCAATGGTGTAAATCATGAAGATGCTGTTTTCGCGTCAGGATACATGTGCTTGTATGCCGAGTCTACAGTCTACCCGCGCAAGACTTACATGCCGGTGGCGGAGCCGAGCGACGTGTGGTGGAAGTATTGCTGATATTGCGGCATCGCATTGATGGAGCTAAAGATGGACTGCAGCTCGTTAGCTTTTGTCGTTGACCACGACAACCCCAATTCTGCTTCTGCCCACATACACCATCGAAACCCGACGCCGTGGCATTGAGCGCCGCGACGAGCAGGATCAAGTACAGCTTGATGCTCGTCTTGGACCACGGGTCCAGCGGCGCCGCGGAGACGGTCTCGTAAAAGTGAGCATTGCCCTGCAGCTCGCGAACCTGAGCGCCGTCGTTCTTGTCAAAGGAAGGCGCCCGGTCGTCGTTGGCGGTGGAGACGTGGTGCAGCTGCGGCTGTACGTCGTCGGTTGATTTGCCCATGGCGGCGGCGTGGACAATTCTCTTTTCTGCAACGAAGTGCTGGAGGACAGATGTACTGAGAAAGGAAAAGAGGAAAGTCCAAAAAGAGGAATTGATCTAGATTTAAAAAAAGCAACACAGCTAGTCATTTAGGTTACTACCTCGAAAGGGCGGGTTGGAGCTGGGGTTGCGTCCCCCCGCCCCCCACAAATACAAGCTTGACCCCCACTGGGGAAGAACGAGGACACTAGGGGAAGTGTGGGGAAGGGCTCTGAAGCTCACAAAGTCGAGCGGTGCAGAGTGTAATTATGGTTAATGTATTTTTTGGCGCGTACATCCAAACATGGTAATTCCTAGGTAACACAACATGCCTCTCGCCAGCCTTGTTTCTCAGCAGCTGCAAGTTGATTGTGGTAGGAGCCTCTGTGGGGGTCAGTCACTATAGCGCTGTTCTCTTCAGCGCTACTGGCGGTTTTTGGGGCTGTAGACCCCGCATTGGCGTCACTAGCCCGCTGTAATGAGCGCTGAAGCGTATAGTCACCTGCAGTAGTGGCGTGGGCGGCCGGCAGTTTAAACTTTGTGTGTCGTGCCATTTGGCATTCGGCCGCGATGGAAGCTGGTTCAATATCAGACGTCGTTAAACAGCCAATTGATTGATATCTTGATCATGTATTGCTAGTATCAAACTGTTATCACAGCACAGTCTTCCAGCTCGCCATTGTAGCTCGCGTGCATCACAGCTCGTTCCCCCACAGCTTCCCCAACGAGCCCGTTCCCCCACCCAGCCACAGCACCCTGTCGCTGTCGCATGGCACCAGCTGTCATACGAGCATTACCATGGCTTTTGGCGGTTGCTGCACCCGCTCACCCTACAAGCAACACGTAATAACGAGATAACTGCTTTCCCCACGTACATGTTCTCCATTCTCCAATCCATTCGTCCTTCTTAAACCCCCTCGATCCCGTGCCCACCCGCGTTCTTGCTTGGGGTAACGCACCCCGCACACCGCTGTAACGTTCTCCGCCCCCCACCCAGCCTCGCTGGGGGTGCATGCCGAGGGCTACTTTAAGCCGCCAAGGGCGTGCCTGTTAGACGTCGAAAGAACGTTAAGATGAATTGTAGATGCAACCGTCACAATTAATCTGTGCATGTTGCATCCATTCAGATTGGATCGTGGGAGACGCGACATGATCCAGATGGATGGATCCTGTTCAGCCTCAACGCCTTCCACATACACATTACATCACATTGGATCTAGGGAAAGCTTGGCGCAGCTCCCAGAAGGACAAAATTCGTTTCAATTGTATTGGGGGGTATCATTCAACACAGCACCTGGCACGGCTTATAGTAGCAGTCCTCCCACCTCGTCTTGCCCGACGCCCAAAAATCTGGAAACAGCCCCAGCATCGTCGTCGCGCCGCACTCGACATTCTCCATCACCTCCATAGTCCTGAGGTGGTGCAGTATCCTCGCCTTGCCCTCCTCAGGACCGTCCGAGTACGCCGCCCCCAGCACCGCAAACGCCCAGCTGAGCACGCTAATCTTCATGTACGCCTTTGTCTGCTCAATCAGCTCGAACAGGATTCGTCTGTAGTACACGCGCGGATTCGATAGCGTCTCGCCCTTTTCGTCCACGCCGGCAAACGGCTGCGCGAGCTTTGGCGGGAGCGACAGAACGGCGTACAGGATGGCGGCTGCTTGGAACATGCGCGCCAGCAGCGCCCGCAGGGGTTCGTCGGGGATCGGATACGATTCGGTCCATTTTTCCGGCTCAAAGTCGTGCAACGCTTTCGCAATCTCGTATGCGTTGGAGCTCGTGGCTTCTGTCACTGCGATTTTCTCCGTGGCGACCGAAACTCGAAGTCGTGTGATCCGTATAATGGCCAGGGCCACCTTTGTCGGGCAGCCAAACTCGAAGTAGAATGTAAAAGGGTACACGGAGAGGACATCTTCGATACTCCACGCGTCCAGGCCTGATATTTGGTCCGTCGCAGGACTGCACGTATTTCCTACAATCGCATACCTGTCTGCGTCAGCGCCGCCGAGAATGAGGAAGCCAAGTCGACGTACATGAGGCAGTAGTGCATTCCAAAGACAGCCCGGGGCCATGTTTTCAATATCGAGGCAACGCCTCCGTATAAGCTCACAACCGCAAAGAATCCCTGTAGATGCGCGCGCCACGGAGAGCCCACAATTGCCAGCTGCTCCAGTTAGCCATTTCTCTTCACACTTTCTCGTCGTACTCACCTCCACGCTCAGCAGGTCGATGATCCGGGAAATAATGTAACCCGGCCGACTCCTCTCATTGATGTGCTTGTTCAAGTGCGCCATGGTTTCCGCCATCTGGTCGTAAAACATCTGCCACAGATGCTCGATGCCAAGGCCTTGCCCTCGCTTCACGGGGACGTTCTTGGCCAGCGACGCCAGCTTGATACGCTGGCAGGTCATCATCATGATGAATCCGGGGAGATACGGGAACACGGAAATGTGTGATCCGGGGACAAACGCCAAATCGTACGCATTTTCCACCACCTGGAATTTGGAGTACATTGGTATAGATACGTCAATGACTGTACATGTTAGCATTCACGCGCGATCACGCACATTTTCTCAACACTTACAGAATCGCATTGCTTGCGTCGAATTCCAGTCCGGAGGCTCTGTCTGGTAGAACGGCGCCCTGCTGAGCGCTGGCGCTGCCGGCGAGGTGCTCTTGTCCGAGCGCGGTGGTGGTGCTGAGACCATCACCAGGCTGTATCGACACTCCCTGTTTCCGATCACGCATCGCTTACATACCGGATGAGTCTCGTCGCACTTGATGCGGCGCGCCCTTTTTGTCACCAGACGATTAGCGAATGAGATTTCCGCGGGCTTGCCATCTCACCTACCTGCAGACCTCGCAGCCTGTTCGCGTTCTGGGGGCCCAGACTTTCTTTCGCTCTACGTCTTTCGGCGCCATCGTTTCGTCAAGTGGGAGATGCAATGAATGACGGCAAGTCGAATTGCGCCCGTCGCCGGCCTCACATTGTCGGATCGCTTGGTGAGACTGGTGGTGCAGAATTGAAACCTCGCATATGGTGAGGAGGTCGCTAGTGACAGCTGTGGGGCCGGCGCTGATGGCCAAAATGGTTCCTTTTGACAGCACATCCGGCTGGCAGCACGAGCCACTCAAGATGAACGGGTTAAGCCGAATCGAGGGTCGCTACGTGCCGAAAAGGGAGCTGCCCGACGATTTGTCGCAAAGCATTTTCAAAAAGCTGGAGCCGGCGCAGCTCTCTTTGCTGACCCGTTTCCCGAAGAGGGGAGCCATGACTGCTCAGCCTGGTCGTATTTTCTTTTACGAGAACAGTGAATACCGCGGCCACAGTCATCACCATACTCAGTAGTTAGGGGAAAACATCGACAGGTAGTAGCAGGAAAAAACATGTGTTCAGACTGTATTAACAGAAAGAAAAGGACGAGATCGATATATATACATCGTGGGGAAATGGTAGCCGACGTAAACGAGCCGAGCCTGGTTCCCCGCCAGTAAACGAACCGTTCAATACTACAATGGGAAAAATGCCAATTATTTGAGAAAAGATATATTCAAGCAGAGAGAAGACGTAAATAAAATGTTGTAAATAAAATGTAGTAAATACAGCGTAGAAAGCAGGGATCAAACATCAAAACTAGTCTATATATGCAGTGGTTCTTCCCTTTTTTTATACCTGGGCCCAAAGCAAGCTGCTCCACCAATGTTCTATATGTGGGCAGATGAACAAAATAAATAACGCCGGAAGATGATGAGAAAAGTATCTCTGCTCCTACCCACTCGAAATGCAAATGTAGGTTAAACTCGTTTAGCCATGTTTGGCGAGACTTTGAAGGTTGACAAGCTCGGCATAACGGCCATTCTTGCGCATGAGCTCAGAGTGCGTGCCCTGCTCAACAATGCGACCTTGGTCGAAGACGTAGATGATGTCGGCCTTCTGGATGGTGCTGAGGCGATGCGCAACGGCAATCGTCGTACGACCCTTGGCGACTTTATCCAGCGCAGCCTGTACAACTTTTTCGGATTCAGAGTCGAGGGCGGAAGTGGCCTCGTCGAGCAAAAGAATCTTGGGGTCGCGGATCAACGCACGCGCAATGGCAATACGTTGCTTCTGCCCACCAGAGAGCAGTGCACCCTTGCTACCAACAGTCGTGTTGAAGCCCTCGGGTAAGGAGATGATGAAGTCGTAGATGTTGGCTTCACGACAGACAAACTCCAAATCAGCATCTGATACGTCCTCGCGGCTAGTACCAAGCAGAATGTTCTCCTTGATTGTGCCTTGATAGAGAGTCGGCTCCTGACTGACGAGGGCAATAAACGATCTATAGTCGTTGATGTTGAGCGTGCTGATTTCGCGGCCGTCGACGTAGACACCGCCAGCGAGAGGGTCGTAAAAACGTTCAAGCAGCGAAATGGTAGTACTCTTACCGCAACCCGAGGCGCCAACGAGGGCGATGTATTGACCAGGGCGCACAATCAGGTTGAGGCCTCTTAAAACGGGCTGCTCGGGGCGGGTGGGGTAGCGGAAGTGCACATCACGGAACTCCAAAGTACCGTCAACCTCAGTAACAGGCTCACCCTCCTCCGACCAGGTATCGATAGCGGGCTTGCGATCAAAGAGAATCTTGAGCTCCTGGGCGGCGCCGTGCGCTTTACCCATATCCGGGGCAAAGGAGAAGACAGTACCCGCAGATTGGGCGCCGAACACCACAGACATGAAGCAGAGGAAGAATTGGAACTGGTTGTACTCACGCTTTCCGATAAGCGTGCCACCATACCAGAAACCGAGAGCTAGGGCAAGGAACATGAGCGACTGAGAGGCAGCATACAGTGCGCTGGATTTGGCGACGGAGATGAGACTGCGGCGTTGCTGTTCAGCAAGAGACTTCTGGTAAATGGCCAGGACGTCCTCTTCACGAGTAAGGGAGGCAACCGTGCGGATGGCAGAGATGGCCTCTGATGCGTACGAAGCAGAAGAGGCATACGCAGCCTTTGAGCGGCGCTGGAAGTGGGCAAGCAGCCAGAAACGGAAGAAACCGCATCCGAGCAGAACTGGAATGGTGGAAATACAGACCAGCGACAGCTTCCAGCCAATGGCAAGAGAAACAGTACAAGCAGCAATGAGAGTCGTAGCCGTGAGCAGAATCGTGCCGAGCGTCACACCGCTGATGCCAGCCACATGCGTAGTCTCCGTGGACAGGAACGAGGTCAGGGCGCCGGCGGTGTTCTCGTCGCGGTCGAAGAATGCAATGTCCTGTCGCAGCATGGAGCGGAAGGCACGATCACGAACACGGTGAACGAGACGCTCGGAGCACTTGGCGAAGACAATACCTTGGATGCTGAAGGAGATGAACTGAACAAAGGCCAACATCAGGAACATGGCACTCCAGAAGTCAGAGTCATGCTTGACCTTGTGGCTGTTTGCGGGCGTGATGGGCTGCGAGAGCGTGGTGATTTGCTTCGCGAAGAACACAGCAGACGTGGGATTGCCACCGCCGCAGATGACGCAAAAAACGCAGCCAATAACCATCAGTTTCCATTCTGGCTTGTTGAATGAGGCAATCAGTTTAATCAGCGTCCAGAGGCTGTCTTTCTGGTCGCGGTCGCTCTTCTTGTTTTGCAACACCATGCTGGAGACGGACTTTTGGGTCGAGGTACGGTTCAGCTTGTCGGCAATGTTGTCATCCGGGTCGGCATTGTACTCAGAGTTGCGGTTGGTCGATTTCTTGCGGATAAGAGCAAGCTCCTCTTCTTCGAGCTGAGCCTCCTCTTCGGCAGTGAGCTCTTCGGCGGCGGAGATATTCTGGGCAGACACAAGCTTGAAATAGGCACCCCGTTTCTCGATCAGCTCGTCATGGTTTCCTTGTTCCACAATTCGGCCCTCGGACATGACGACAATGTTAAAAGCATCCTTGATAGTTGAGAGACGGTGAGCGATGGTGATGGTGGTCCTGCCAGCGGCAGCCTTTTCGAGAGCAGCCTGGACGACGCCTTCGGACTTGGTATCAAGAGCCGAGGTGGCTTCGTCAAGCAACAAAATTTTGGGGTCCGAGACGACGGCACGGGCAATAGCAATACGCTGCTTCTGACCCCCAGACAGGAGGAAGCCACGTTCACCAACGTTTGTTTCATATCCTTCGGGCAAACTAGAGATGAAGTCGTGGGCGTTGGCCATCTTGGCAGCCTCGATGATTAGTTCACGTCGCTTTTCCTCAGATTCGTGCTCGGCATCGGTGCCAATTAGGCCATGACCAATGTTCTTGTAGATGGTAGTGCCAAAGAGGGTTGGTTCTTGACTAACGAGAGCCATTTGCTGACGCAGCCACTTGAGGTTGAGGGTTGAAATGTCGACTCCATCGAGGTAGATGGTGCCCTGAACAGGATCGTAGAAGCGCTCGACCAGACCAACGATGGTGCTCTTGCCAGAGCCAGAGGCACCAACCAGAGCTGTCGTCTTACCAGCGGGGATGTCCAGGCTGACGTTGGACATGACCCGTACCTCGGGGCGGGAGGGGTAGATGTGAGAGATGTTCTCAAGACGAATGTTGCCCTCAAGGTCGATCTTGGCACCCTCGTCAGAGGAGGGGTCGAGAGGGGAAACGCGATCAATGGTGTTGAAGATCTTGGCGGCGGCGGCGATGGCGGTGGTGAAGGCCTGCATATTTGGCGCGACGTTGCCGAGCTGAAAGGCACCGATCATGACGGACATCATAATCATCAGGATCTTGTTGAGGGGAATGACGTGTTCGACAATGTACTTGCTGCCTTGCCAGAAAGCGAGGCCGTAGTTGAGGAAGAGGATAAGCATCATGCCGCCGACCATAACGCCCATGGAGCTCTTGACGCGGAAGCCGTAGTACTCGGCCTTGGCGAGGTAGACATCATACTTTTTCGCGAGGCGCTCCTGGGTGCCGAAAGCAATCGCGTTGCGGATGGAGCTGATGACTTCTTCGGCAATCGAACCACCCTCAGCGTACGACTCGAGGGATGCCTTGTTGTGCTTGAGCATAAAGCTGGACCCAACGCCAATGTTAAGGACGAGTGCAAAAACAGTGGCAGAGAGAATGAGCGTGAGCTTCCAGTAATTCACAAAGCCGATGACAAAGGCAGTCACAAAGGTGGCGACAGCAGCCAAGGTAAGAGAGACTTTTTCGGAAATACCGTCCTGGATGAGATTGGTGTCGGCAGTGATGCGAGTAGTGACCTCGCCGGCGCCGAGTTTATCGAAATAACCGATATTTTGGCGCATGCAGGCCTGGAGGTAGTGTTCGCGAATCTTGGCGGAAATGTGTTCGCCGGTATAGATGAAGCCGACGGTGCAGATGTAGGTGACGACAAACTCGCCAATACCGAGGTAGATGAAGTAGAGAACGTATTTGGTAAGCTCGTGAACAAAATCATCGTAGGTCATGGTGGTGCCGAAAAAGTATGTCTGGAAGACGCGCTGGAGGTTGCCAAAGATGACCGTCATGAGAGGCAGGGCGGCGCCAGATGCGATGGCGGTAATGGCAGAGATGACGATGATGATGATGTCGTTGCGCGAGGCATAGCGGTAGAGGACGCCGGCACCCTTGGCGATGGTCGGCACGTCGACCTGGCGCTTGAGAATTTCCGCCTCGTTGTTGGGCAGGTGCGAGTAGAGATCGTCCGGGTTGTCGGTCTTTGGCGGCGTGACGAGCTTGGTGTCTGCCTTTTCGAGCGGGCGGGTGCCCTGGTCGGGATCGGACGAGTCGCCATGGCTGGACGCGGGCGCAGAGACGACGGCGCTGGCAGTCTGCTGAGGCTTCTCGGCCTTTTCTGAAAGTTCGGGCGCCATGATGCGCGGGGATCAAGCTCGGAGGCAAGCCAAGCTTGCGCAGCGGCGGGGGAGTGAAGAAACTTGATGCGCAGTGAAGTTGGCAGCTTGCTTCAAGCTGGCGATCCGGAAAAGGCGAAAGTTAGGGCCAAGTTACGTCAAAGAAGTCGCAGGTTGTAAAGAAAGGGAAAGACAAGCGACGAAGAAGAAGAAAAAAAAAAGAAAGAAACGAGACAAAAGATGGCGTAGAGACTGTTAAGAGATGAGACAAGTTTCGGAACGGCAACAATGGATTGTCTACGAGCAGGTGGCGCGCCGTAATAGTCATTGGCAAATTTCAGTCGTCAGCTTCAGCCTACATGCCTCCTGTGGCTGCTCTTCTTTCTCGAATGGATGGCTGATTCGAGTCGTTCAAGCCAACTATTTACTGGTGCTGGGTAGACTAACGGCGGGGTCTTTCGGGGAGTCGGGCTGCTGCAGGATTCCACAACGGGCGGGCCGGTGTTAATTACATGCTGGAAATTACTAGCAGGCGGACAGGTGTGGTGCCGTACATGATAACTAGTTAACTACTGGTAGGTACGGAGTACGGTCAAGTGCTAATTCCCTTTTG
The DNA here is from genome assembly GCA_029218145.1 of Aphanocladium album. Classification (NCBI taxonomy): domain Eukaryota; kingdom Fungi; phylum Ascomycota; class Sordariomycetes; order Hypocreales; genus Aphanocladium; species Aphanocladium album. Next base: position 3,944 of record JARDXD010000383.1, on the reverse strand, counting down.
CGGGCGGGTTTTTGCCAGCGCTTTCCACACGTCAGCCCCAGAACGGATATTGTTAACGATGTGGGTTGCTCCAGTTCGCTATACGCGTAATGCGAGCCAGGGTTTTACAGCGGCTTTCTCAGCTGCTTTCGGGCAACGCTGTTACAGATGCAGGCTTTTCGCGAACCACCATCCCCCCTTCTTCGATAAAAACCCACTGCCAGCCTTGTCAGTGTGTCACGCCACAGGCGACTACAGTCTCGCTTTGCGACACATGAGAGCAATGGGCAGAAACAAAGGAAAACAATGAAAGAGAGAAGGGAGAAAAGTTGACCAAGGTCACCTTGCCGAATCGCCACTCTCTTTAGTTTCGCTCTCTCTGCCTGCCTTGGCTACCAAACTACTTGGCCATGCCATTATCAAAAACAGCACCCCCAGACGCTGATGGCCCCTCCATTATGGCCGGCTCGGGGCAAACCTGGGCTCGGGTCCGTGCAAGTGTCCGAAGGAGGTGCCATGGTCGCCCCAACGGTACGTACCTGTAGGCCTGAGATGACTTACCCTGCCGGCGGGAACTACTACCCGAAAGGCAATAGTTGCGTCAGAAGAAACGCAGCGAGAGCACTACTTGCTACACCTGCCCTGCTGGCTGAAGTCGTGTGTCCAGGCTCTCGCGAAACTTTTGCTCTGTCTCATCGAGTTCGAGATTATTCTGTCATCATTATACGACGCGATTATCTCTGGTGCAGTCACGACGTCTGTCGAAAGCCACTTGAGCTGGATGGCTTGTACCCACCGAAGGCTTGAATTTTCACACCCTGGTACCAAATTTGGCTGATATCAATCACAAATTTGTTTCTTTATTTTTTTCGGTGAACCTGGTCATCAAGTCGTGTATATTGCCCAAAGATTAAGTCACGCCACCAAGAGAATCACTTTGCCCCCGCAACCACAGCTCCAAAAAGTACATATCAACAGAAGAAGGCAAAAGCTAGCCAAAACAATGATGTTGAAGCCACTGCTCATCTTTTCATACTTCACAGATTTATCCGAAACAAAGATGCCATTCAGTAAAGCAGTCCTCCCAGCCCGTCTTGCCAGACGCCCAGAATCTCCGAAGACATTGTAGTGTGATGAATATGCCACGAGATGAAGAGTGCATGCCACTAATCGCCAGCAGATGCCGATCAACGACAAAGCGGCGGGAGGATGCATCGCCGCCCAGCCCAGCGCCCGCCACAGTCAACGGCCAGGCTTGGCTGCTGTGGTAGCCACAGATCGCCACTAGACGTTCCACGAAATCGGTGATGCGCTTTGCCATTTTCGCACGTTGTGATGCCGTAATCGGAGAACTCGTGTGCTTCCTGAGCGCCAGTCGCAAGTAAAGTTGCGTGGCAGATTTGTAAATTTGGGCGATCAAGAGGCGTATCTCGGGAGTGCGAAGCTCAGGTCGCTCAGGCCAATGTTCTGGGCTAAAGTTTTGAATGCTGGCCAAGACGGATTGTGTGGCAGCGCCCATCAGCTTGTTGTCGTAGTCTCCTGATGCGTCTTGTACCCGTAGCCGATTGATCTCAACGATGCATCGGTACAGCTGCGTGGGGCAAGGGAAACATTCGTGCAGCTCGCACGCATAGAGTAAATATATATCGTCATCAGAGGGATCGAATTCCGAGGGCAAATCAGTCGTCGCCGGCGACGTGCTGATGATGGCCGTGATGGCTACCATGACGTAGCTGACGGCCCAACTTGACAAGTCTCCTTTTCCTAAAACCTCGCGAATTCCTCCGCGAGACGCAACAATCGTGGCAAATCCTCTCAAATGAAGTAGTAGAGCCGGAGACTTGCGGATGATTTCGCTGACCATGAGATTGATCAGCTGTCCGGCGACTCTGTTGGTGGTGAACAGTTTCGAGTCCTCGAGGTCCTGGGAAATCGTTCTTACTACCACACCATAATAATGTTGATACTTTTCCATACCGTTCGCTAGACGCTGCTTGGCGGCGTCAGCATGATAGGGTGCTGTCTTTGTCTCTTGTGCCAATAGGTTCCCCAATGCAGACATGATCAGAACGGGCTTCAATCGATCAGGGGCCAAATGCAGCCAGGAAGTTTCCTTTTCAGACGGCTGCACGGTTATTCTGCGCTCGTAATGGTGTAAATGATTTAGTCTCTCCCAGTGATGGCATCCCTGCATCCAGTCATACTCAATTGTGGAAGGATGCTGGCCAGGCGAGTGGACGAGCATCGGAGGATTGGAAGGACCAGCCGGATGCGCCGCCATACTGAATCGACCTCCTGGCTGCTGTTTCCGGCCCTCTTTTCCACCTCGGCGAAATGGGATTGCGATAGACATATCACACGCTTTGTCCGCAAGGAGGCACTTTCTGCAGACGGGAACTAATTCGTCACATTTTATGCGGCGGGCGCGGCATGTGCTGCATCCTGTTCTCGCTCTGGGCGTCCAAGTCTTCACCCGGGGCTTCTTTTCTGGTTTGGGTTGCGCAGTCGCCGCGGCTGTAGAAGTGGTTTCCTTTGCATTGGCAATGTCTCTGCCGGGTATCCGGCGGCTCAGCTTGTCATGGGATTCCACAAGCTGTCCCTCCACGACATCCCCAGCCATGGCAAGCCGCGACGAACATGCGGTCTCTCCTCTATGCGCGCTGATGCGAGAAGTTCAATCGTGAGGGTAGGTAGTTGGACAGCGATATGACGGAGCCGCCTGTTCCAAATACGCTCATGGCAGTCACTCATTCTGGGCCTCTGGTACCGAGGACCAATTAGGAATGGGGTTATGGTCCACACAGTGTGAATTTCAAGCAATTGTTGTCATGGGGCGTCGCAGTTCTGCTTGAATCTGTGCTTTGGCGAACGTCGGAGAGTATCACTAAGGGGAGATGCCCAGAGCTCATGTTGCACGTAGATTGTTGAGTTCCACTTGGTTAAATCTCGCAAGTGCATGATGCACTGCTTCGGTAGCGTTTCCGTCCCGCTCAATTTGACTCACACCAATTCGCGCACTGTGGAGCCTGTTAGTGCTGGTGTGCCACGTTGAGAATGGTGGATATATATTAAAGTAGCGGTGAAGCCGGTACATACGACCACAGGTAGCAGAGAACTCGGGATCCCGTCCGCTCTCCCATAGATAAGCTGCTAACCGGCAGATTAGTAGTTGGGTCGGTGACGACCAGCGAACACCGGCTGTTGTATGTTTTTTTGTCTTTACCTGCCACCTCGCTCGATTTCCGGCGTGTTCATTTCCTTCTTTTTCTTATGTTTCTCTTTTTCTTTTTTTTTCTCTGCCTGTACAATAGTACAAGATGGGACAGAGGAGGAAGCTCCATTGATTACCTTTGCCTAGCTGCCATATTGCTTTCGTACGATGTATAAATAGAAGAGCTTTCCTACTTGGACTGCGTCTCGTCTTTCAGCTTTATTAGTGTTGTCAACAACCGTCATTTTTCCCAAAGGCAAGGGGATGTTCTGGGAGCTGGCAAGACACTTTACATTGAATTTAGGAACACGCAGCGCAACCTGTTCTGACCGATACTCTGTCAATCACAATTGCTCAATAATCATAAACAATTATCAAATTCCTTATAAGTGCTTACTCTGGAATGGAATGTTGGGATGACTTGTATCCCAATCAGGTTGCGAAAGACATGCACGGTGCAGGGCAGAGCGCATCAATGCCACTACAAATTGTGATATAATTCCTTCTTGTTCTTGATTCTTGTTCTATCTAATGAGGCAGAAGGCTAGCTGTGCCTATCTATACATGTCCTAGTCTCATCAATGGCTTGAACTAAGGAGCATCGAGGGTGGAATTTTTCTAACATAAGAAGACCATTACCATTAGCTAGGCGCAGCCGCACATAATACTCTCTAGCCTGTTTTCCACAATCAGCAACGGAAATTATACTTTATATACTACCTTATGTATTATATAAGCTTCAGCCTCTTAATAC
>JARDXD010001240.1:0-50669 GCA_029218145.1 Aphanocladium album | reverse complement strand
TCGGTACCTACAGCGCCCACAGCCACTAAACCCCTTGGAGTTTAGCAGGGAGATTGTCAAAGCAACGCTGCGTCAATAAGGATGAGACACATGAACCAGTTGAAAAATGTTTGTAAATTAGTACTGTATAGATAGACTGGCTTGTCAGAATTTTGGCAGAATTTGCCTCTTGTTGTTATTTAGTTGTTTTTGAGGACGCAACCGGCTTCAGGCAGCTGCCCCAAGTATATCGCAGATCAACCAACATAGTCGTAGGCGGAAATCTTTTTATAATACATATGCACATGTATATGTATTATTTGGGTACAAAATAGACGGGCAGCAGAAACAATGGCGTTTTCTATTCTTCAAGCTGGCATACCGATATTGATCGGGGTAGCTAGTTGTGGCACCAACAGTGTCGTCTGAGCCAAATACATTACCTGAGCATACATTCTTCTGCACCGCATAGTGTGCAAATCGATAGGACTCTGACCGTAGTCTCGACCGAAATCTTCATTGCTGCCGCTAACCCGGCCGTGGTAGACTTGGTTTACAAGCTAACTTTGGAAAAGATTGAGAGCATGTCGAGCTCTAACCAATGCCAATAATAGTATAACATCTGAAGAAAACCCCGTATCCCTGATCACGACTTAAACATTCGAATCTGGCGATATTTCTTTATATCGCTGTCTTTGAAGCTGCTCCATCGCCACATCCGCGTCACAATGACGCGAGCTTTTGCCTCGCAGCAGGTACCACAAGTACGGCTCTCGAATCACAACATCCTCCTTATTTCCGCCTTCAGAGCTCTCTTTTCCGAGAATTACATTGCCCATGAAGAGACAAGCAATACAAGAGACTGCCATGAAAGGAATGATGGAAACGTAGGCCCAAACAACACCGTTCTTGACACTATTGACTGCTTCCTCTGAATAATCGCCATATTTGACGTCCAAGCCCGACGTATTATTGAAGACCGCAGACATGATAGTGAGGCCGAGGGTGCCACCAAATGGTACCGCGATTCCAACAAGTGCCAAGACAGACGCCCGGTGCGTCTTGAAGAGACCGATACCGTGAAGTGGCGCGACCATAAACTTCAGCCCCATACCCACGCCTGCAAGCGCCATGATTCCAAAGATGGTGGGCGAGTGCGCCTTGTGCATGGCCCACGCCAGGCAAGCGACGCCAACTGTCTCGATAACCGTGCCGATCAGTAGAGGCGGGTAGGTCATGCGCGGCCACTTGTTGCAGAGAAAAGCGCACATGTAAACGCCGAGGCCAATCCCGGGCACGAAACATAGCAGCTGCAAGCCAGCCTTGTCTGCCTCGTAATTTTTGACGCGGACAAAAAAGGTGTTGCAAAAGTAGAGAACTGAGAACATGCTGATACCGGTACCGCATTCAATGTAAAATAGCAAACCCATGTCTTTTGTGGATAGAAGAGCCCATGGAATCATGGGTTTTTGCTTTGGGAGCTTTTCAGAAAGATATCGACCTGGTTCCAGGAGTCTTTCCCAGTTGATAAAAGCAATTAGGAGAACGAAGCCAGTGACGAGGGAAACAATAACAGCGGCGGAATCCCAGGGGTACGTGGCACCACCCCAAGTGAGCCCGAGAATAACAAGGCCGAAACCGGTGATGAATAGTGTTTGGCCACCAAAGTCGATCGTTTTCAAGCGTGCAAGCAACTTGGTGCGCCTGCCAGTCTCATGCGTCTCGTCGAGTTCGGGTATCGGCTGTGGACCAAGAAGGTGTTTTCTCAGCAAAAAGAATACAACAATGAGACTGAAAACGCCAATGGGTAGGTTGATCGCAAAACACCAGCGCCAGTTAATCTTGGTGAGATAACCTTGCAGTAGAGTCAGCTAGTCTAGCCAAAATGTAGAAGCGGGATGCATACCTCCCACCACTGGGCCTAGGCCGTATGAGAATCCTCCAACAATGGAGAATATGGCCCAGCTCTTCGCACTCTCTTCCAGTGACACCTTGTCGGCAAGAATGGTTCGTGTCAGGACGCTGAGTCCTGAAGCGGATATGCCCTGGAATGACCGTCCAAGCAGCAGCACGGCATACGCGTCTGTTGGCGCTCCCGTGCAAAGAGCGCTACCGACAACCATGAGCAATATAGAGGATGACATGGCAACATTTCTGCCAAAGACATCGGCAATCTGTGCCCAAAATGGAATGAAAGCGGACGAAGTGAGGTTGAACGCGGACACGATCCAGTTTTGCTGAGAAATCTTATCAAAGTCTTTTGCAATCCAGAATAGCGCACTAGCAATACTATCGAGAGCAAGTTAGTTGAGGCTTTTTGATCCGTTTCGTGAAGCGGCTGACCTGGGCGTCGACTTACATTGTAGAGTCTAGCGCCTGGAGCGCGTATGGCCACACTAGGCAAAAGATGAGGAGCCATCGATACTTTCTGCGTGCGGACTTATTTGATTTGCATTCGGCGCAGGGTTCGAACTCGACATTTTGACGGTGACTGCATGATGGATATTCCCTCCGTTCTGACCTGCGAAATACGGAGAACATTGTAGTGGCGTATCTGCCGTAGTGATGATATATGTATGTGAGTATCGAGTTCAGCCGTCGTGTGGCCTATGACAGTAACACAGATTCCAATTTGTATTCATGTGATGATGTGTCAGTCTTTCCTGAGCAACACAGGACGATGGAAAGAACAAACGGAGGCAACCATCGCCTCTTATACAGGATTGCCTGCACATCCATGTGCCGCCAGCGGGGCGTTTCCGTGTTCCACGTACCACTAACAAATGCGTCACAGGGCTGAGGAAATAGGCCGGGACGCGTAAGATCAGGCTTAATTCGGCACTTTCCAGACATGTTTCTTCTTGTTCAAGTGGATTGCTTCAAGAGTCCTACGGCAATCTTGCTGTCTGGAGTGGCTGCGCAAGGTGCAAGTATCGTGTGGGTCTTGGGTTCTTTTTCGAATGAGACTCCCAAAGAGGAAATTCTGGAGCAACGCCGTGCCCAGTGGTCTAAAGCGAGGCGAAACCGCCAAGAATATGGCACACATATTAAGCTTGGAACAAGATTGCTAGTGCGTCTAGAATAAGCACTTCCGGGTGGGTAATCAAAAAAATCGAAAGATTATCCCAAGATGGAAAGATCAGACGGTTGGCTCCCAAGGCTTTGGTCGTGTGCAAGGCTATGCTATTTATCAGGAGGGCTGTCGCCCAATTTCTTTTCGCATACCTCTGTCTACAACCCAGTTCCTTAAATTTCCTCCGCCAGTCGCAGTGCTGATTTCGGCTGCGAATTCTGGCTTGCCTTTCGCAAGGCGCTAGAAGACACAGGCGTGGCTATGGCAAGCTGAATTTTGCCTACAAGTACCTACTACGCAGAAAACACCCGCCAGTCTCTTAAGAGACGAAGACTGAGTATTTACTTGTTTTCTCCGTCATCGGAATGCCTGTATTTCTCTTCCTCTGCGACGGATGAGGTAAGCATGCGATCGTATTCACAGTGACGTCGCTGGTCCTCTGGGCCGAAGTGTATGACGCTAAAGTAATAGCGCCCGGGGATGGCAATGAAAATGCGAAGCCGCAAACTACACTGCTAGATAAAATAAACGCGAGTCCAGTTGTCAATTTGGGCTGAATGTTGAATTCATTTGTTCATTAGATTTTGCTAAATTTTCATAATATTTATTGCCACGCATAGTCAACCCTTCGTTACATGTAGTGCATGTAAACTGCAACGGGGGGGTTGATAAACCTCCGATAGCCCACGGAGAGCCTGCGGAGAAAAAGGCTTTGTCTGAGCCGTTTCGGTCAAGCTCTGGCGCCGACGTTGTCTCATGCTGGCAATGCTTCCCTCGGGTTCCTACGCTGTGTTGCCTCGCAAGACCCGTGATGCCAATTGAGAGCATATTTCATGTGCATTCGCACTAAGCAGAACCGGGCGAAATATGAACTGCTCCCCTTTCCAGCTATTTCCTCCTGTTGATTGCTAGCAGAGCAGTGTATGAACAACAGAGTTTACGGCGGCGCAGACGCGACCGGCTTCCGCCTGTCCGGAGGGCTCCATTCACGCTGACAGCAAAACACAACCAGCTGCATGCCATTCAGTGTGGCCCAGCCGTTTGGGTCCCCACGCTGGATTTTTTTTTTTGGGCGAAAATGAATAATATGTAAGCGTAGAGGAAACTGAGTCGCTGCTACTGGAGCAGCTGATGGGGCGGCGGCAATCTGTGTATATTTGGCCCTCGGCCGCATTTAATTGTGGAAAAGCCAGAGGCATTGTTACGTTTGAGTGTAGGGCAATCCCAGGCAGCTGTTGAGCGGGGAGCTATTTGTTACACCCATATATTTGCCGGAGGATTCGCGATGTTCAAGGTGAACGCACAAGTGCGCGTGGGCTCCGTTGTGTGTGCGGGTGGATGCTACCTTGTCGGGGGGTATGAATAAGAGACTCGACAGAGCACTTTACAGGCTGGTAGTGAGCAAGGAGTAATATTCTATGGAGCCGTCAGCTGCCGTGGCCTTTTAGTTAGAGATGCGTCGGGAACATGGGTGGCTACTGGGTGAGGGGAGTTTTGTGAAGCTTAATTATCGTGAACAGAATTGCATCCAGTGTTGAGTGCATAGGAAACGAGATGCTCAAAGGTGCCAATCTCCAGCAAAAGAATCATGACGAGGCCAGACCAAGCGGGAGCTGGAGATGCTACGTCAAGTGGAACCTTGCTGTTGTTAGTCGGGTGTGCCTTTTTTTTGTCTGGGGACAGCAGCAAGCTAATACCTCGACCAGCCGAGACATCCACTCGCCCGAAGAGAGCACAGCGTAGCCCTAGTTCGGAGAAGAACGTATGGACAGCGTCAGAGACCAGTCCTAATAATAAAGCAGAGGCGCTTTCTGGCAGACGATCTGAGCAGAGCTGAGACCATCCCCCAATACTCTGCTTATCTGTTACAGCGCGCAACGATACGTTACGAGCGCCATACCCAGATTGCACACCACGCGTTTTAATTCTGGACGTGCCCTTTTCTACGGCAAGACTTGCGACAGCTGGCAGATCCGGCCCTGCCTGCAGCTCCGCGACCGTATCTGGTGCATGTGAGCCATCTCTAGCCGCCGCAGCGACCACCACTCGACGCCTCGAACCTCGCTTCGTGGCAGGCTTCAAGTCAGCCAGTTATCCCATGTGAGACGCCAGCCCCAGCTGCTCGACGCCTAGTCCATGTCTGCCCTGTCACTAAAACTAACAGCGCTCGTCGCAGCTGCACTACCCCAGGCCTGAAGCCTGTAAGCTCTCCGTCGCCTTGTTCCATCGACTTCCTGCCACCACATGCCAAAGCCTCTCAAGGAGCGTTCTGACTGTGCTCTTTCCCATCTATTCTCCGAGGCCCTGCCAGACTAGGCTGACTCCTTCATCCAGTCTCCGTGCGCAACATCGCCATCTCATCCTTATCGCGTGTCCGCTCTAGGTCATCATCTCCGACGCGCTGCACGCCACCAGAAAGGAAGCCAAGGTAGGTGTTAACGTGTAGGCATCATTCGCAGCCGTCTCCTCACGACTGCGAATTTGTTCTGCTCGGGTAAGTTGATTTATCTTCTTGCGTCTGCTCCAGAACTCTGATTGCAAAGCTGCCTTCTCCCGGCGCTCCTTCCGTTTTTCGGTTGCCCGAGAAGTCTCCAAATGCCAGCCATAACCGGCCGGACATGCGGAGCTCCATACATCCTCCACCACAATATCACCACCACTAACAAGGCTCGTCATCCCACTCACACTCACCCACGCCCCGATGCACCCCTAACCATAATACATTTTCGCTTACCTTTCCCCCCTTGGCTCTTGACGGAAGGCCTTGGTATTACTCGTCCTGCTTTGTCTTCACGAGCCTCTTCCGGGGCAAACCCCACCCCCTCTCTAGTTGGAGAGCTGCCCCATGGCGTTCCCGATCGCGCCTCGCCCATGCCTGTGGGATGCAGCCTCAACCCACGCCCCCATCATGAGCCGCACACGTTCACACCCCCTTCCCATCCCGTCTCACTCCCCCGGCTCGTGTCCATCTGTCTCTATATTATATCACTGGTCTTCCTCCCATACCTTCCCTCGTCTCACGTACTTCTTCATACCGTCTTTCAGACTTCACCTTGTTACATCTACACCGGGACCACCGTAGTCTTGCTCTACCAAGACTTTGTTGGCCACCAGTTCTCATTCGTGAGATGCCTGCCTATTGCACACAAGACTGCCATTACTTTTACCGTACCGCTCTGCGCGGTCTCAACATCTGCACTACCGTCTCGCCTCTCTATTCCTAAGACGACGCCCGATTCACAAACTGCACTATACCTAGCAATCCAACACCTTATAACTAACCGCCACCATGACGACTGAAGTTAGAACTTTTCTCTCCCCTCAGCCTCTCGGCCAAACGCTCTCTGTTGAGCCTTCACCCTTTGCGAACACCCCGCGGACTTTCGCAGACGAAACCCTCAACCCCGAGGACTTGCGCAAGGACAACAACACTCCGCCCTCAGATTCGGAAAGACGGCCCTCCGTCTACACAAAGTTCCCCATGTCGAGCGAAACCGGCAAAGGCGGCGTTACCTTCGCCAGCCAGGACAAGTTGCCAAAATTGCCGATTCCTGAACTCGCTTCCACTTGCCGCAGATATATCGAGGCTCTCAAGCCGCTGCAGAACGCGCGAGAGCACTCCGACACGCAGCAAGCTGTTGATGAGTTCCTGCGCCGTGACGGCCCAGAGCTTCAGGAGAAGTTGAAGAGCTATGCTCAAGGCAAGACCAGCTATATTGAGCAGTTCTGTAAGTCAGGAGATGGCCTCGGCTTCAGTGACCAAATTGCTAATCAACCAGGGTACGATTCATACCTCAACTTCGACAACCCCGTCGTTCTCAATTTGAACCCCTTCTTCCTGCTTGAAGATGATCCCACGCCAGCCAGAAACAACCAGGTCACTCGCGCCGCGTCGCTGGTCGTCTCGGCTCTTGAGTTTATTCGCGCTGTCAGAAAGGAGGAGCTTCCTCCTGACATGGTCAAGGGAACTCCCCTTTGCATGTATCAGTTTTCTCGTCTCTTTGGCACTGCCCGCGTCCCCACCGAAGCCGGTTGCCAGATTGAGCAGGATCCCAACTCCAAGCACATGGTCGTTATGTGCCACGGCCAGGTTTACTGGTTCGATGTGCTCGATGATAACTCGGATGCAATCATGACTGAGCGCGATATCGCGGTCAACCTGCAGACAATCATTGACGATGCTGTCAAAACGCCGATTCAGGAAGCCGCCAAGGGTGCTGTTGGCGTGCTGAGCACAGAAAACCGAAAGGTTTGGTCCGGACTGAGAGATGTTTTGACCCGCGAGCCAGAATCCAACAATGCCGACTGTCTCAACATTGTCGATTCCGCCCTATTCGCCCTTTGCCTCGATTATAGCGAGCCTACCAGTGTCGCTGATCTCTGCCAGAACATGCTCTGCGGCACAAGCGAGGTCAAGAATGGTATCCAGATTGGTACCTGTACCAACAGATGGTACGACAAGCTGCAGATCATCGTCTGCAAGAACGGCAGTGCCGGTATCAACTTTGAGCATACCGGTGTTGATGGCCACACTGTCCTACGCTTCGCCAGTGATGTGTACACAGACACCATTCTTCGATTTGCTCGCTCCATCAACGGTCAAGCTCCCTCACTCTGGACCTCGACAAGTCCCGATCCCTCAAAGCGCGACCCAGAAAGTTTCGGTGATGTCAATACTACCCCTCGCAAGCTGAGTTGGGATATGAAGCCTGAGCTGAGCATCGCTGTCCGCTTTGCCGAGACTCGCTTGGCTGACCTCATCGAACAAAATGAATTCCAGTGTCTCGATTTTGGTACCTACGGCAAGAACTTCATCACTAGTATGGGTTTCTCCCCCGATGCCTACGTTCAGATGGCCTTCCAGGCCGCCTACTATGGTCTTTATGGACGTGTGGAATGCACTTATGAGCCCGCCATGACCAAGGTCTACCTCCATGGTCGCACCGAGGCTGTTCGTTCCGTTACCGATGAGTCTGTTAACTTTGTGCAAACCTTCTGGGGCGATAACCCCGTTGAGAAGAAGCTTGAGGCTCTCAAGGCCGCTTGCCAGAAGCACGTCTCCAACACGCGTACTTGCGCAAAGGCTGAAGGCTGCGACAGACATCTCTACGCCCTATTCTGTGTTTGGCAGAAGTACGTCGACGGCTTCTACAGCGACATGTCCAGCGGCGAAAGCTGCGGCCCGTCTAGCCCTCGTGAGGCTCTGTCCGACGGTGAAGGCCCGGCATCCCCTATCTCTGATGCTGCCGTGGAAGTTGCTCGCCCCACGCGCTCTCGTGGTGACAGCACCGGCTCTCGTTCTCGCGGCTCTGCTAACCAAGAGCTTCCTCTGCTGTTTGCCGACGGTGGTTGGGACAAGCTCAACACCACTGTCCTGTCTACCTCCAACTGTGGTAACCCTGCCCTGCGCCATTTCGGCTTTGGCCCTACTTCCGGCGACGGCTTTGGCATTGGCTACATTATCAAGGACGAGAGCATCTCAATTTGCGTTTCTTCCAAGCATCGTCAAACCAAGCGTTTTGTCGACGCCCTCGAGAGCTATCTCCTTGAAATTCGCCGCGTCCTACGCCTCTCTAACCGCAAATCCTCGACTGCCAAGGTCAGTCGCGCCCGTGAGGCAGAGTCCTCCCGCCCGCATCAGTCCAGCACCTCAAGCCGAGTCAAGAACCGCGGCCGCCCCCTGACTGGCACCGAGCCAGTTAAGAGCGCCGCTGCTTCCTCCGAAGCGCAGTCACAGTCGGCTGTCGTTGACGACAGCATGCCTGCCAGCGACGACGACGAATTAGGCGGATGTAAGTCACAACCACCGCCTCCCTATGAGGAATTGCCCCCTGTCCCTGTTTCCCCTCCTGCCATTCCTTTCCGAAAAAGCCTTTTATTTTTGTCTCCTGTGAATATTCTTCCCCAGCTTTCCCAGTCCACATCACCGCCAACCAAGGCTGCGGCTGTAATCACGATGAAGACGTGCAAGCCTGTCTTGTCACCATCTTCCTCTCTTTCGCAGCCTTCTCTTTCTCGGTCTTCCTCCGTTTCTGTATCTTCTTCTACTCGTATTGTTCCTTTTCCAAAATGGCTTCTTTTCCTTCTTAATCGCAAACGAATCAAGGCCATTATGCAGCTGCTAACGCGATTGCGACGCCTTACAGACGGATTTTTTGATGCAGGTATGCTCCTGCAGGCACTCAAGGCCCGCGAGGCTACAGAGACGCGTCAGGCCGAAGCGGCCGCCGCCGAGAACATTGAACAAACAAAGCCCTCTGAGCGGGCGGCCGTGCAAGCAAGACGGCGTGGTGACGTTGGCAAGAAGTTGCGCCTTGCTGAGTAGTTGTGGAAAGACGCACGCGATGGATTCATACCATGTGGCGTTTGGAACGGGTTGGGAAATTCAAATATGTATGATAATCAATGTCTTGATGAACATGAAGGGTCTTGAAGTGAAATATTGAGCATGCCTCATTTACACAGCGTGAATTCTCGCTTTAGCAGTTGTAAGACATGTGCATGAGCATCAGCGCAGTGAAGCATTTATGCCGCCGCTAACACTAGCACCTCCGCCATGATCGCTGACGACCCTGCTTGGAACATTCAATAAAATGACCAATGAAGTCGATTTTCGATAAAAATATGGGTTTTTGCCGCGAAGTTGATTGCCAACCTGCGCTGTTTGGAGGTAGCGCGGGTAGTAGGAATGGCTTACCTGTTTCTAAACGTAATGGACCAGTCTCGATCAAGCTATCTCATCCGCACCGTCCTCTTGTGCAGATAAGGCCATGTTACTCTGGACGCCCGGCCAGCGAGGTGTTTACCAATTATTGTTGCCTAAGCTGGTCACTCGTTCATCGAATGTACCAACACAGCGGCGCGTGGCCACAAGTTACACAGCTAGGTTGTTCGGGGCGACCCCGCCATCCCTTCCGTGCGCTCAGCCTCGCCGCAGGCACGCGCCATCAGTTGAAAGCTGGCACTGGCGTGTTGAAGCGATCGCCGAGGCGCGAATATATACCTGAATGCACCGTACGGGCCAGGCATTCATCTCTCTTTGCGCTCAACTTCTGGAAGAATATCAGGCCACCTAGCATAACCTTTAACCAGGCATCATGGATGCGCTCGCGGCCCTTTCTCTCGCGTCCACGCTGATGCATTTCGCCGACTATGGAAGCCAGCTGCTGTCTCAGGCACCGCAGTCGTACAGGTCAGCCCACGGTACACTCACGGATACCATAGACGTCGAGGTTCTCATCCTCGATCTGCTGTCTCTGAAGCAGAGCATGAAGCGAAGGGCGCCGCCGAGGTGCGCAGCAGCAGCCAGCGACGCGCACAACGCAGAGAATGGCAAGGCGCTACAGGCGCTGTACGAGCGCTGCATAAACGCGGCGCAAGATATGCTAGCGCAACTCGCCAAGTTGAAATCTCAAAGAGGGCCCGCGATACAGAATGCGCCGCAGAGGAGTGCACTGCCAGATAAGTGGCGTGGGCTACTTGGAGCGGACAGCTTGGAGGCTATGGACCGGCGCCAGCAGCCAGCAGGCATGCATTTCCGTAATTGGAGCAGTTTCAATAGAAGGCTACGCGCAGTTTGCGACAGGCTCGAAATGGAAGCACTCGAGGATAGCTTGTGGGCAATTCGAAGAGATGTTCAATTCCGGATGCTGGTTTCGTTTCGGTATGGATCACACATCTTCCTCATGTATCACTGACTAACTTGGACGTCTAGTGGCGCACTTTGCCGCCTCGCCAGCCAGCGGTCGCAAACGTCGCACGAGCTCAGAAAGCTCACCACGCGTATTCTGGACAGCTTCTACGAGGGGGATAAGTCTTTCACCTCTCAAATGCTTCTTCAATCCCAGCAGTTGCTCCGGCTTGATGAGTCCGCCGAAAATGACGACGATGACGACGCATTCAGTACTCCCATGAGCGACATAATACAGAGCATTGGCTCCTTTCAGGCTCCGGAAGATATAATTCTAAATAAATCAACAGCTGCAGATACACGCCTGGAGAACGAGGTATTCTCCTTTATTATCGATACCTGCGTTCTCGACAGTCTCACCTTTGCCACTATGGTGGATCGTCGTGAGAGCGTAGAAAAGGCGCATGCCCGCACTTTCGACTGGATTTACAAGGACGCAGGGGCTGCCGAGGTTCCTTGGAGCAATTACTTGACATGGTTGCGCCATGGTGATGGAATTTGCTGGATCAACGGCAAGGTGGGTTGCGGAAAGTCTACCCTCATGCGCTACTTATATGAGAACAAGACGACACAGCACGAGCTCGAGACCTGGGCGAGCGGTCGCCCCTGCGATTTGTACAGCTTCTTCTTCTGGAATAGCGGAGATGAAGACCAAAAGTCGCAGCTTGGTCTTCTCAAATCGCTCTTGTTTGATTTACTGCAGAGGCATCGCAGCCTGATACCTCAAGTCATGCCTGATGTGTGGAAGACGTGGTCAGTACGGGTGAAAGCGGCGATGGAGGGCAAGCTGCCGTATAATTCGTCTGTTCTTCCTCCAGAACCGAGTTCTCTTTCACTTCTCTCATTGAAGAAGATTTTCAAACGAGTGCTCGAGTCGCTTGGCAAATCTACGAAAGTGTGCTTCTTTATTGACGGTCTAGACGAGTACGGCGCCGAACACTTGGATATTGTCAAGCTCGTTAATCAGTGCGCTCTGCTTCCCAATATCAAGTTGTGCCTGTCAAGCAGGCCTTGGAGGGTGTTTGAGGAGTCTTTTGCGGGATTTCCCACTCTCCGGCTTCAAGATCTGACACACGGTGACCTATGCCACTATGTCCGGGATTCACTCTACAGCCAGCCGTTGATGCAACAGATGTCGTCACCGCAGGCTGAAGACGTGTCAAAACTTATCCAAGAAACAGTAACTAAATCGCAAGGTGTGTTTTTATGGGTGAAGCTTGTTGTCAGGTTGTTGGTACACGGTTTGGCTGCCTACAATGACGTGGCCGATTTGCAACGCCGAGTGCAGCGGCTTCCCACCAATATCGACGAATTGTTTGCACACATGCTAGCAGAGAAAGATTATCAGCGCGCGTCCCAGATAATGCAGATATTTCAAGCGGCCAGGAAAAGATCGCCCGAGAAAATTACCCTTCTACAGCTGGCTTTCGCCGATGATCAAGATGAGCATCTGGCAGAGGAAGCACCAATGCAGAAGATTACGCTTGAGGAAAAGGCTTCTCGCTGTCAAGAAATGAATGCACGCCTTCAGGGGATTTGTGCTGGTCTTTTGGAATCACACGATGTCAAGTACTCCAGCATGGCGCCTGACGGAAAAGTAATGTTTCTTCATCGCACCGTATCTGACTGGATCGCCAAACCTGACGTGTGGGAGGAGTTAGTCTCCCAGACCGCTGCCACTAGATTCAGTCCTTCTTTGGCGTTACTCAAATCCTACATTATGCTGCTCAAAGGCCTGGATGTCACACCGGAGAGGCCCTTCGACATGGGCCTCGTCGTCCATGCGGTACAATACGCAAAAGACGCCGAGACGGAGCTCAATGCAGGTTTCCCGGAGATATTTGATCAGTTGGACTCCGCTGCTGCGTATCAATGGCGCCTTGGCGACTGCCACGCGGTCTACGGGAGTGAAATTATGTCGGATACGAGTAGCGATACTGAAAAGGCGCAGTCCGAAGGCGCGGACAGCCTCTCTGGGTCGCCATCCCACCTTACCACGTATCTGCAATCATACCGGGAGTCCATGATTGAGAACCAAGATGGCATTTTTGGAACATTAAACCTGGGCACGATCAGATCAGCGAGAAAATCTTCAGCGGCCAATATGACATTTACTGAGAACGCACTGGCTGCCTCATATATTGCTCACACAGAGGCACGATTTGGTGGCCGCACAAAAGAGCAACCGCAGGAGGCAACGCCTACTCGAGGAACCGTCGCGACGACATACGATCACTGGACGTGGGGCCTCGAAATTCCAGGACTGATCCCTATGCACAAGGCTACGACCTTCTACGACGCTGCCCGTCTTGCGGGTATGAAGCACTATGTGGCCTCCAAGGACAGCTCTGCCAACGTTTTGGATCAAGATGTCGGGCAGCACATGCTCATTCGCGCCGTTTTGCCGCCAACGCCGATGCCAGATACGGGACTCGAGCCGGAGCTGGTGGAAAGGCTTCTCGCGGGCGGAGCTGATCCGAATTTCGCCTACCAGGGTCCGACGCCATGGCAGGCTGCCCTCGCCGCCGCCGCCGCCCATTTTGCGGCCGTGGACGGGCGCGACGAAGATGACCTGTCGCCGCAATTTATCAAGGGCTGCGAAAATTGGATCGCGGTATTGGATGTATTTCTACGGCACGATGCTGATCCGTACGCGGTTGGCAAAGTGCAAAACGTGCAGGACCGCCCGCAGGTGTCTGTCTGCACTGTGCTCGAATCATACGTGCCTGGATTTCTGGAAGATAGGGGCTTGGCTTTGATGGGGCTCTTGGAAGAGAAGAGAGAGGAGGTGGACAGGAAGCGCGGCGTCAGGCAGAAGAAATCTCCCGGGTTTGATATAGAGCGTAAAACGCAGGGATCTTCAGTCGAATGGCCCATGTCATGGATACCCATTCGCAACGGCGCCACTTAGACATTTTATATTTATCTTTGCTTTTCTTGTGTCCAAATTTTACTTTGCTACTGTAAGTTTACTCTTCTTTCTCAGTGGCTAGTAATAACTCTGAGCGAGTGCAGGCAATGTTGTTCTTGCAGGATACTGTACAGCTACCTCGTTCACATATCAAACTTGCACCAAACCAGGATGTTAAGCGATCGCCGCGCCTGCCGCCGTTGTAGGAGGCAACACTATCAACAGTTACGTCTTGGGACGTTTCTCGCCTTGTCGCAAGCTAAACAAAGACATGAACACAGATACTCCCACGGATATGCATACTCTTTTCAGCTTGGTCAAGATCTTCGCTTTATCAACGCCAAGGCGAAACATCGACTAAGACACGTACGTACACAGGGCAAGCTGAGCCAAGACATTCACGGTAGCTATATCCCGGTAGCATCAGACATAGTTTCCCACTATCTTTTGTAAATGTGCATCAAAATTGGCATCGTTAAAAGAATTGGTGAGAATGCAAGGCGTAGTATGACGCATTGTGGAATATAACAAATGTCACTGTTTAAAAGGGCCATAGGCGCAAGTGGTCCAATCCGGTCCACTTCTGAGCTAAATACGACCAGCTGTTGTTCTGCTACAAACCATCCTGTTCCGAGACTCGTCGTAGACTGTCGGGGCATGGGCGTGGTAAAGCATCTTGCCTCCAAATGAGCTCCCATGAACCCTTACTTTAGTGCACTCATCTGGGCGAGAGCAGATTACTTTGACGGCCAGCCTCGTGGCGTGCTGGGTAGCTGGTAGCGGCTTGTGTCTTGCTGCCGAGTCTGCCATATCCATTTCTCTCCAACGCTGAACCCAAATCTCCTAGCGCGGCACAAACTGCTGTTCCTCCAACAATGGCTCTATTGGAACCTAACAGGGGGAACACGGTGGACTTCGCTAATGCATGATCAAGCCATGTGTAGATTTCTTGGTTGCTTTGCATATCTACACACATTTCGTACCATAGTCAATTGAGTTTATATATATATTCAATTCCCTATACCTAAACAATCATACAAGATGCTCGAATTGGAAGCAGTGACGAGCTACTCCGCGCTACACCCGCGCCAATCTTTAGCCCTTGAGATTGAAGCTCCTGTCCTTCGGCTCAGGTCAATTCCATCCAAGCAGCTTCAAATGGTCGAGCATATACATAGCTAAGAGCTTCTACCAAAATTCAAAAATAAGACAACAAATCAGATCCGCGGCCGTCAAATAGGCTTGCAAATTTCCACGACTCAACTCGCCGTGCGGTGAGGAATGGTGGTGTCGGCGCCGTTGCAAGTCAGGGCAAGCCAAGGAAGAAAGAAGAGAAAAGAGGACAAATTTCAGCAGCGAAAAAATAACAAAACAAGAAAAGGGAGCGAAGTGCAAGCGCGAAAGTAACGTGAGTGCGTTGTAAAAGCAAAGTAATGTAAAACGTGCTTTGTCTATGCGACATCGATCCGTTTGATCTGGTACAGGCGAGGAATCGTCTCCTGCGCGGGGGCAGCGCCTTATTGTCGTGAAGACAACTTGTATAAACAGTAGCGGCAAGGTGCGCGGGCGTGGGAGCGTTCCAGATGCAATCCGTTTTCTTCTCGTAAAAATTTTCCTTTCCGCTTGTAATGTACACGCAAAGCATCCTCAAAGATGCCGTGCTTTGTCTCGGATATCGGCAGCGTTGCGACGCGGGATGATCCTTCGGGGCGTTACTTTTTTATTCAAACAAGTGGTCAAAGAATTCGTTAGAGTCGTGAACAGGCGGTATAGTTTCTTTCAGCAGAGAAGCAGCTGAAGCAACAACTGCCGGGGCGTCATGTTGTACAAGCAAGTCGTGATGAGCAGTCATATATGCGTCGCCAATAAAGTTACACCCAGCGACCCTCCATGTTCTCCGCGCCACCATTCATGGGCGGCTGCATAGATGCACCATTGGCTTGGCCAAACTCGGGCTGCTGAACAGGGGGCTGCACTGGGGTTGCAGAAGCCATTCCGCCGTTGGCTCCGAATTGGGGCATGTTCTGGCGAGATGTCTGGTTGCCGTTGCTGGGAACAGCAGCCCCGTTGGCGTTGGTGGGGAGATTGTTCTGTCCGATAGTCCCAGACATGCCCCGCGAGTGGCTAGGTCGCAAGGGAATCTGCCCCTGCGTGTTGTCTGCGGGTGTGACTTGGCCACTGGATGCAGCACTTCCACGGCTATCATATGCAGAAATCTTGGCCTGGATTCGTCTTCCGTACGGAGTGGTGCGAATCTGAGGTAGGATAGGTCGAATAGCCTCTACCAGGCGGTATTTGAGTTGAGGCGTGGCAAATTCGAGAGCAGTCTGGATGACGTAATTGGCGAAGGAATCGCGAAGAAGGCGTTCAATCTCCACGGGGACCAGCATTTCTTCCACAATCAGATCCTTCGACGGCGGTTGAGCGCAGCGAAGACATTTTTCGATAACGTTGGAGCTGAACTTGTGGCGTGAGAGCTGTCCGATGCACCCTTTAAACATGGAAACAACTGGTTCGGTGAAGGTGGGCTCATTCAAGTCAATGATGTACTGAACGACATAGTTGCCAAACGGGTCTTGGACGAGAATTCTGGCATGCTCAGTGATGCGGCTAACAAGCCAATGCTTCTGATCTCCAGAAGCATGATCAATGCAGCGCTGCAGGACGCAGCAGCCATGGCGGTGGGTACCAACTTCAATACAATTGTTACCAACAGCATCAAAGATGAATTGTGCGTCAGCAGATGTGAGCTTGTTAAGGCACTTCTGGATGACGTGGTTGCCGTTCAGATCCTGGATGAGCTCCACGACGCGGAATCGGAGAGCTTCGATGATGAGATGCACCTGCTGTGGAGTGTTGACGTATTCAATCATCTTCTGGAGGGCGCGGGTACCATGCTGGTTGAGAGCAATGCGGACCATGTCTTGAGAGGCATTCTGGATCAAGACGGTTCGCTCATCGTCATTGCAGAATTCGAGGAGCTTTTGGCACAAATAATTACCAAATGGATCCGTCATGAGCTCGATGACGTGCTGGTTGGTTTCAAGCCAAATCATGTGAACCTGCTCGGGGTTGCGCTCCTCCAGCTTCTTCTGGAGATAGCGGCAGCCATGCTGATCCTTGCAAAGATCGTAAATTTGTGTACGGAAGGATTCGAGGGGCATGTTCTGGTAGCGGGACATGGCTGAATAATGCATTAGAACAGTGTTACTTGTGGGTAGCTACAATGCAAAGTTGGACAACTTACCGTCAGGATCGAGTTGCTGGCGTCTGTTCTGGATGACACGAGCCTGGCTGTCTCGCTGAGGGGCACCAGATCCGTGCTGGAACGGGGCACCATTGTAGCCCTGGAAATTCTGCACCGGATACATGTTGCCGGACGCAACACCATTGAGATTCAGCTGCTGCATGCTGGCTGCCAACATCGGTCCACCGAACTGTGCATTATTGGGGCCGTTGTTCTGGAATCCGTTCTGAGGATAGTATCCAGGGAATCCATTCATGCCATTGACACCATTCATACCATTCAAGCCGTTGTTGCCGTTCATTGCATTGATACCGTTCATTGTGGGGGCGGTTGAAGCAGTTGCGGTAGTTGCAGAGGTGAAAGGGGTCGCAGAAGTGGTCATGCTAGGACCGAACGGTGCAGCGCTCGCTTGTAAAGCCGAGTGAATGGACTGATAGGCACCGATTTGGTCACGGCCAGCATTCATGGAGCTGTCGCTTGAGAGCTCGCGGCTGTGGCGAGTTGGAACAATACCGGCTGGGATTCTTCCCATGTTCGCATTGTGGTTGTGGAAGTGCTGCTGCGCATGGTTGTTGGCGTGGTTCGCCATCATGGAAGATCCAGAATTATTCTTGACAGTTGGGATTTCGCTGGCGGAGAAGGAGCTCTGAAGCTTCGGAGGTGTCGTAATGACGTGAGTGCTCTTGGGAGAAATGACTCCAGCGTTGCCGTCACTGCTTTCAGGAATATACTTGAGGTCAAGCGAGTGGCGCATCGAAGCAGGACGGCTTCCAATGGCGCTGAGATCTCCGAGCTGGCTGGAGCTGCCGTTTATGTTCAAGGACGAAAGACTCTGCTGCGCGCGGTGTCGGTTAACATTACCCCAGGTTCGGCTGGCATCAGGTTTTGGCGAAGGTGACAAGGCAAGATCGAGGGCAGCAGAAGAGGCAGAAAGCTGAGCGGAAAGCACACCAAGGTCAGAAAGCACGCAAGAAAACGGATCAAAAGAGAGGGGATAGGAGAGAGAAGAAATAAACAGGGTGATTGAAACGAGAAATTTGTGTGTGTTGCATTGCGGGGGAGAGCAGACGAAGGAGGTGGTGCGAGTGGGCGTTTGCATGGTTCATGTTAGCGTGCAGCTGCCGCCAGTTGCCAGTACAAACGGCGACTTGCATACCACTGCGAGAATGTGTATGCGCAAATAAAGCATCAACAAAGAACGATACGAAATAGTCAACTTACGATCTGGTCATCACGACGCACAAGCGTCGGGAAATTGTGGTCGGGCGTATCGCGACGGGGAAAAGCGCTTGGCTCGTCCTCACCAAACAAAAACCGTGCAGTGTTGGTCTGGTCCAGGTTGACTTCGTACAGTCCATTCTTGGATCTGGTAACAGGCATCGAATAGCGGTTCAAACTGTTGCTAACGTTAGAATACAGAGTCAAGCTCAGAAGCAACTATACTCCTTCGACGCGGGGATTTTGTGCTACTGTGGAAATGGGCTGACGAGTCCTATTGTCGGCGCAAGCATCTTCATCTTGACGAGTGGCTGCTCGCAGCGGCCAACGACAATTAGAAACCCTCATCCGACCCGAATCTCCACAGCTATGAGGGGCAGGGCGGGAAGCCTGGACGTACGCATTGCCAGATCGGTGGCTGGACGGATCCTGTCGAACGGCCTCTTCTTTCTCGTCATCGCTGTTACGGCGAGTGGTAGGAACGGATCGTGAGGGGAGGGGTTCATCGTATCCGTAACGAGGCTGCATGATGCCAGATGGCGGCGAAGTGACCTGGGAGCCTGATCGGCCGGGGCGATTGAAAAGACCCGGGGGTGACGTGAGACTCGACGTCGAGTATCGATTCGGTCGCGAAAACATGGAAGGGAAGCCCGAGTTGTGGTCGCGATATTCGGGAGGAGTGGTGGGCTCCGACTGGTGGCCGCCGAGGCGAACAATTTCTTCCTCCATCTGGGCGAGTTCCTGCGCCTCGCGACGCTGCTGCTGGTCGAGCTTTTGCATCTCGAGCTCGAAGCGGCGGCGTTGCTCTCGAATTCTCTCATATTCCAATTTCTTCTGCTCAATCTACACGGGGGAAAGTCAGCCATAATCATTTTGGGGGATGTGGACGGCGTGGCGCGGAAGCGTGAAGCGCATAGCCTCGGCAGGCGTTGGTGGTGCGGGCGCCAGAGACTTTCAGGTGCCCAGAATCAAGACATGGGTGTCGGATAATGCTGCCTACCAATTGAACTTTGTGCAAGGTTTGCTGCCAACCGTGTCAGTATACTTACGGCAAAAGACAGGGCCTATATCGTCGTCTAAGTTGCCCAAGCATGGAGGTGGGCGACGTAGAGGCGGGTAATGGCACATGTGGAAATACTGACATGAGAAGAATAGTCGTGCGACAGGTCAGGGCCTTTGGCAGGTGAGGTCATGCTGGAGAGCGTCGGGACGCGGCCAGAATCGGTGGTGAAGCGGCGAGGAAGGTTTGCGCGATGGTCATGGGGAAGCGGCTGCTGCTGGACCATCCTGGAGGCGCCGTTGCGAGGTGGTGAAACTAACGAGGAGATTGGCAGGTCATTCCTCGACGACTGCTGCTGCTGGTGGCGGAAACGCAAGTCGTCCATGGTGGGCAGAATAAGAAGTGGACTCGTACACGCCGGATTGGCACCGCGGGGTAGGGTTTCTCAGGAGGCTGCCGTCATGGACGAAAGACGAAGGGACGATGTCAGCGTGCGCGGTGAAGGAGGGAAGGGCAAGGCAAGAGAGGAATCAGGAACGACAAGGCGATGCTGAGGCGGGGTGGATGGGATGGATGGATGGATGGGAGGATGGATGGGCGGCACCGGTGCAGGCAGGGCACTGGGTGGTGGTGGTGGCCTGGGACAGCCAGCGTGGTGCATACGTGCGCAGACGTCGGCTTGCGGTGGTAGCCCACTGGCGGGCGAGCGAACTAGGCAAAGATGGGCCAGGGTTCGGTCGGGGTTCAGGCGAAGCTAGCGAGACCAAGCCAGTCAAGGTACTTGCTCTGTACAGTGGTGTAGGCGCAGGACTAGCCCGTCTGGCCGCTGGGAACTTCCTTTTGGGGGTGAATGGCCGGCGAGTGTGTGAGCGACAGCCTGTTTCTGTGTGTGTGTGCTGTTCCAGCGAGGGCCTGGGCTGGTCTCTCGTTCTCCGGCTGGACTGCCTGGCTGCTGGTATGGTGGTGGTAGTGTGCCAGCCTGCAAGCCTTTCGGGGGAGGTCCACGTAGTGCGACAGACACCCTGGCCAGCAGTGTCTTTTTTCTTTTTAATCTGCCGCCCAGTGTCGCTGCCGGTGCAGACCCATGCCCCAGCAGCCTGCAGACCGCCGCACAAAAAAGCCAAGCGAGAGGACAGGGCAAAGCCGAAAATGGGAAAATTGTGATAAGGTATATGAGTTTGGGGAAACAAGGTCTGGGTTGTTGTGAAGGACGAGCATCGGTAGGAATCGGTACAGATATCAAGAAGATTTGTATTGTTACTTACCTTGAACCCAGGCCCCTTTTTGCTTGCAAGAGCTCACTGTAGATACCGCGACTTTGTTTGTATGAGTGTGGTGACGATGCTGAGATGCCAGTTTAATTATGACGACAACTCGGAAACTTGAAACCTGAGTGAGGCTGAGGAATAAAAGTTGAAGTAAACTGTGAGTGCAAATTGGAAGAAAAGGCGAGAGAGAGAGAAAGGCGGCCGGTGAATGCTATAGGCGCATGGGTTGGCAACCCAATTGTGTGGAGGCGGAGACTGTGTCGTGCGTGGAAGCTGCAAGCCTCTCTGTGTGTGCCCATTGACCTCCTCAACAGAGAGTGATGAGCCTGCCTGCTCAGGTACGACAATGGTACAAAGCCTAGCCACCAAGCTTTGTGGCACATGGCAGGGCTACCAGACTGTTCCCAGCCGTTCAAAAAGGCTTTCTACGACAAGAAATTTCCCTGGATTTGGCATCAATGCCATCAACCAGCTCTCCCTTTCATGAGGCGGCTGCGCGTAGATCACTACGGCAGCCCAAGGCCACAACCATAACCATCCTCTCAAGCTACCAAAGCGCAGCACGAATACCTTCAACGCCAGAACTCAGTGGGCTGTCGCTGGTGGCGGCGGGGTGGCAGCGGCCAACTGGGGCAGGCTAGCATCTCTCTCTCCTGTTGCCAGCCTCTCACTAGCTTGCCAGAACCCTCTCTGCCTCTACGGCTTCGGTCCCCTGGGGATTGTACCGGGGGGCGAACAGTGTGGCAATGTGGGTGGGAGCGGCGCAACCATTTTTGGCACAGGTACCCGAGCTAACAAACTGGGGCATCTTCTGCTTTTTTTTTTCTTCGTCGGGGCGGGCCAGGGGTGACCCGGTGTTGGTCTGGCTGCACTTACATGCTTGTAGTTTAGTGAGTTCCAGGGTGGCTTGGGGGCGCCGAACCAGCGCCGGAGAGTGGGCAGAGTTCTTTCGCTGGCCAGTGAAGAAAAGCTTTCTAGGCGCCCAATTAGGATGCCCGTGGCTGTTGGGATACGGCGCGTGTAGAAAATACTGTAGGCTAGATGTGTGTGCAGTTCTACACAAGCGTTGTTGATCCAAAGAATCTGGTGAGAACTACCTCGCTCCCTTATGGAATGCATGGCCTACGGCAAGTGCAATGCGGTTGTCGGATTCGAGTTTTGAAACTGAATATTACCAGATGTTTCTACAGGAACTGGCCAATACATGCGACTCGCATTGCCTAGCTCCCAGGGAGGCGCCTCTCATTCAGTACGCTGCAATGCACTGCACAATGACGCCCTGGGTTATTCTTTTCCTCGAATAGAATTGTCGTAAAAACTGCAACCGCTCCCGCAATTAGATGGATCAGGCGCAAGGCCCAGTCCCAACCACTTTTTTTCCACCAGGTCGGGGGTCGTCATGCAGGGCACACTACTGTGTGGACGTGATATCACTGAAAAAAACGGAGAAACTCGCACATATGCGCGGACTGTGCTTGCATGTGGAAAATCGGGCTCGCCGTGGCCTTCCTTACATACATGCCCTAGTTTGCTGAGCTTAAGATGAATGGCGTGCATAATCGTTGATTCGCCACCGAGAGACATTGACGGCAACGGGGTAGCATCTTGCCATCCCTAGTCTGAGACTGTTTGTCCGATTTTAGTGGTAGCTTCGGCGGCTAGACGCCTTGGCTCCAGCTAAAGTGTACCACTGATGTCCTTGGTTGCGACGAACCAGTTACGCTAGGACTCGTTGATCACTATGAATCGACATCGTTGATGGCTCGAGAAACTCGCGTCTAGTCCTTGCAGAGAAACCGAACTTCTTCTTTGTTCGCTCAATCGTACGGTTAGCTCCATTATTGTGCCTGATAATCATCAACGAGGTGAGAAGAAAAAATCGAGTCTCTTTCACCATGGAAACCCAACCTCCCCGGGCTCCAATATTCCCATCTAACCCGATACGCCGCCGACCACTCTCACCCCAAAAGCCTCTGGAGCTAAGTAGGACCCCTGCGTTTTTTTTCCCTCTGTTTCGTCTCAGAACCAGGGCATAATCACCCCGGGCAGGCAAGCTAGTAGTTAGTCTGATGCAACGGTGAACGACAAGGGGAAGGAAGAAGAAAATAATCGACATTGCTGCTCATCGGGCTTATTCGCCGGCGCTCTCGGCCGACCAGGACTCGTCAGCCGTGCAATTTTTTTCATGTTTCAAGCGCACGTTGAATTGGGCTCAATTGAAGAACAACATCATGTCTTTCCCACTGGCACTTGCTCAGCACAAATTTGGTTGAGCCAATCTCGAAGGTGCACTGCATTTCTGGTAGCTGCGATGTCTCAGACCCCCAACAGCCACCAACGGAACCCGACAATTCGACACCGCCTGGAGATATTGACACACGTGCGGAGGCATGCCCGCCAACCGCTAACAGCAGCCCCCAGCGCAAACCTTGCCCTCGGGCCAAGCGTTTTTCATTCCACGATTGCACTGCTAGATGGACAGCTTCGATGTCCCTCAGGGGTGCCCCGTCTTGCCAGACGCCCTCTTTCTGTTTTGAAACTAGATGTATGTAAACGCAGGGCTGCGTATGCACATACACATGTACCTACATGGGCATGCAGCGTGCTAATAGTAACAGCCTTCTGTAAATGGCGGATGCTGCCTACTTGCTGCATATTTCCTTGCCAGCCCTAACTGTCTCAGTTTCTTGGTCGATTTCCGAAAGGGAAAAAGCCCTTACAATCAAGATTTTCATCCCAAGCGTTCCCCTCTCGAGTCTCGCCACTTCTTGCCAATCTGGAATGTTCTCTTCCTTCCACAGACTCCCCAACAGCAGCTTCACCGACTTTTTGGAAGCGGTTGCAAAGTGGAGCGAATTGCGCGCCTCTGGAGCCAAGTGCCATTTCCAGTCTCCAACTGTCCTGCCGAGCTTTGGCTTTTTTTAGTTGCCTGTTAACCTGCTGCCTATCGCTGGCTGGCGCGTGCTGGCGCTGGCTATCCTGGAACTGCGGAGTGGAAGCTAAAGAGGAGCCAAACCCATCAGCGTATCACTCGTTGTTTTCTTCTCAACAGTCCATCGTAAGTGCCCTTCCAGTTCTGAACCAGTTCAGTTAGTGGCTCGGACACCCACACCCCTACGAGTCCCAGCCTGGGAATATCCAGGCATCGGCTTGTCCAGCAACTCTTCGCTGGCTGTTGAGCCTTCACTGAAATTAGATTTGCCCACTCCTAAATCATCCCTCCACCATCTTCTCAGCCTCTCCCTTGTTGACAGGCCCATCGCGCACCAGCTCTCTGTATCTTAATATCGGGTCATCTCTGTTGCAAAGCTCCTGCCGCTGGCAGAGCTTCTCCTGTCACTTTCTTCTTTGTTCATTGGCCCACATCACGTCGCCACGCCACAGTCACAGGCCTATGCAACGTAATGTCATGAATGGAGGATCCGGCGGCCCAGACATAACCCATCTGCATGCATTCTGCAGCTTTCTCGCTACCAACCAGATGGGCGTCCGTCTTGCCCCGATCCACATTCATCCAAGACCCTTCCTGTTTCCCAACCTAGCCCCTCCTCTAGCCACTTCAAGATGGAGGGGTAAATTGTCAATCACCAACCCTTCCTACCTCAAGTGAGGGGTAGTCGACGGCGGAAAAATCAGGGTCATGCTATGTCATAGTTAGCTCCTTTCTCCGGAGTTGCTCGTCTCAATCTCTTGCATCGATGCCACTGCCGCCCACTCTTCCCGCTGCTCCTAGGATGGCTGAATAGATGCGGTATGCCTGTGCCACGCCCAGCCCAACCACCCCTCCTTGTTACGAAATAACCCTAATCCTTCTGCTTGGACAAGCTTTTGTGTGTGAGGGTGCGCCCAGCTTCAGCAATTGGAAGTGGAACCCGGGCATGCGGACACAGTAGACCTGCAGCCAGCCACAGGCCCGTGTATAATGTATGCCTTCCTTGGTTTGGTCCAGCAAGTGCCGACGGACACCAGTCGACCAAGACTATTAGGGCTAAATGCAGCATGAACGGCATAGTGGCTTTTGATGCTTGTCCAATACATTGTACGAAGCGGCGTTCACGATGCACGCCGCACTAGTCATCGGTTTCAGAGGCGGCGATTGACGTTGATGTGACTGAGTGCGGCCATATCCGTTGGGATGCTGCACTTCCCCCAACTTTGGATCCTCGGATCGTAGAATCATGCCAACTGAAGTCCATCTTTGCAGGATGAATCCTTGCCGGCAACCTTGCTCTTCATTGCATCCGGAACATTCTACAAGTTCCTTTTTCTTTTTTTGTGTAGCATTGTAACATGCTCCGACCATTGCCTGTTAACTACGGTCCTTCTTACTACGCTCCTCCTTCAGCCTTGATTAAATACAAAACGGGATCACATGCTAAGATGGCCGACGAGGCTTCCTCCAATCACTTTTTAGTATAATTAAAACAACCGAAATAAGGGACTTAAACGTGAACCAAACATATCGATAAAACTGAAAGGTCAACCAAGCGAGAAACCTTGGCGATTCAAGCAGGAGGCTTGCATTATATTTACCACGCCAGTTACCGCACCATAGTCAAATAAGTCTTATTATCACTGGAAAACAGAGAAACCAAGTCGAAATTACTCAAATTTTTTCATCTAAATAATATTTTTACCTTTTTGCACTTCTGTACGCTTGCCGTCGTTCACATCGTCCCCCACCATCCAGCTTGTTATCGGCCCCACTTCAATGCCCTATCGAGCAGCAACAACTTTTTTTTTCTTGCAAAGCATCGCGATTCAGCATTACGGTCACAGCGACGGCCTCGAATTCAGCGCGCCCCGACAACCAGAAATCACGGTTTCGCTTCATAGATGCCTTGCGGGCGGTGACAGACAAGATGGCGGCGATCGATGACGGCTTCGAGGCCCTCCTGGAGCCATTCTACAACGGCAAGAAGCTAACGGATCCCATCTCGACCAAGGAGGACAAGTTCCAGCTTCTGCCCGCCTTTCTCAAGGTCAAAGGTACGTTACTTACCGGCGCGAACTGCGGGAAGCTCTAGTTCATTTGTTCTAACAATATCCATAGGTCTTGTAAAACAGTATGTTTCTCATCCGGCGTTATTCAAGCGCGAAGCGCGGTCGCTGACTCATGCCTCTCAGACACATCGATTCCTACAACTTCTTTGTCGAGCACGAAATCAAAGATATTGTGCGCGCGAACCGCACGATCCGCAGTGATGTTGATAGCAACTTCTGGCTGGAGTAAGCATCCCCGAATTCTCCCAGCCAAATGTTGTTGAGCCGCCGCTAACAGCACCGTCGCAGGTTTACCGACATCCGTGTCGACCATCCTCAGCGACAAGACTACAAAGAAGCCAAGTCCTCGACCGACGTGACACCCATGGAATGTCGACTGCGCGATATGACCTACGCCGCTCCAATTCTTGTCGATATCGTTTACATTCGTGACAAGCAAAAGATTATCAGACGAAATGTCTCTCTCGGCCGAATGCCCGTCATGCTTCGCAGCTCCAAATGCCGACTTTCTGGTGCCAATAATGCTGAAATGGAAAAAATGAACGAATGCCCTCTCGACCCTGGCGGCTACTTTATTATCAATGGCACAGAGAAGGTTATCCTTATTCAAGAACAGCTCAGCAAGAACCGAGTCATTGTTGAGGCTGACGAAAAGAACCACATCATATCCGCTTCCGTCACCAGTTCTACCCACGAGAGAAAATCCAAGACAAACGTCACACTGAAAAAGGATAGAATAGTTCTGGTACACAACGTTCTGGTCGAAGGCATCCCGATTGTCATTGTGCTCAAGGCTTTGGGAGGACTCTCCGACTATGAGATCATGCAGCTCGTCGCTGGTGCCGACGGCCGCTACCAGGATGAATTTCTCATCAACTTTGATGAAGCTACAAAGGCTGGTGTCTTCACTCAACATCAGGCTCTCGAATACATTGGTTCCAGGGTCAAAATGGGTTCACGCAGAGGCCAGTTCGGTCCTCAAGTCCGACGAAACAATGTCGAGGAAGGTCTTGACGCATTGGCAAACCTGATCATCGCGCATGTTCCTATTGAGGGTTTGGATTTTTATCCCAAAGCGATTTATGTGGCCATGATGACGCGCAAGGTTCTTATGGCAGCTCAAGATAGCAAGTTGGTTGATGACAGGGATTTCGTCGGAAACAAGCGACTTGAGCTTGCTGGTCAACTTTTGTCCCTGCTCTTCGAAGATTTGTTCAAGAGATTCATGGTCGAAGTCAAGATGTCCATCGATAAATTTCTCAAGAAGAACAACCGAGCTGTTCCTCTAGATGCTGTCAACATGATCAGTAACCATGCGAACAACATCGGTATGGGAATCAACAGAGCCATCCAGACCGGTAACTGGAGCGTGAAGCGTTTCAACATGAATCGTGCTGGTGTTACCCACGTTCTCAGTCGCCTCAGTTACATTGCCGCTCTAGGTATGATGACACGTATCAGCAGTCAGTTCGAAAAAACTCGAAAGGTCTCCGGTCCTCGTGCGCTGCAGCCCTCGCAGTGGGGAATGTTGTGTCCATCAGATACTCCGGAAGGTGAAGCATGTGGTCTCGTCAAGAATTTGGCTCTTATGACACATATTACCACGAATGTCGACGAGGAGCCCGTCAAGAGATGGGTCTTTACTCTAGACGTTGGCGTGGAGCCTATCCGCAACTTCTCCGGTGCAGAGATGCACCGCGAAGGATCATACATTATTCACATCAACGGTACTCCATTTGCCCTCACGAGATACCCAAAGAGGTTCTGTTCGAGATTTCGAACGATGCGTCGGCGCGGTTGGATTTCGCCTTTCGTCAGCATCAGCATCAACCTGCATTTCAATGCTGTACATATTGCCACTGATGAAGGTCGAATTTGCCGGCCGTATATCATCGTCAAAAATGGTGTACAAAAATTAAAACCAGAGCATCTTCGGCTGCTTCAGCTCGGTAAAGTCACCTTCGATGACTTCCTGAGGAACGGAGTTGTCGAGTATCTTGATGTAAACGAGGAACAGGATGCCCTGGTGACAATCTATGAGGACAAAGTCACCAGGGGCACGACACATCTGGAAATTGAACCTTTCACGATTCTTGGTGCTGTGGCTGGTCTGATTCCGTTCCCCCATCACAATCAGTCGCCCCGTAACACCTACCAATGTGCAATGGGTAAGCAAGCTATCGGCGCCATTGCATATAACCAGTTCAACCGCATCGACACACTTTTATACACCTTGGTTTATCCCCAGCGGCCAATGGTCATCAGCAAGACCATTCAGCTGGTCAACTATGATAAGCTGCCAGCCGGTCAGAACGCAACTGTCGTCGTCATGTCTTACTCTGGCTACGATATTGAGGATGCTCTGGTCCTGAACAAGGGGTCCATTGACCGTGGTTTCGGTCGCTGCCAAGTCTTCCGCAAATATACCACCGAGCTTCAAAAGTATCCCAATGGTCGTAGGGAGCGCATTGGTGATCCCATCAACGAAGGCGACGGTGACCAGCGTAAGCGCACTGAGAAACACAAGGCTCTTGACGACGATGGCCTTGCTATGGTCGGTGGTAGAGTCTTCTCTGGCCAGTCCATGATCAAGAAGGAGACTCCTCTTGATCTCACCACAACCGGTATCGGCTTGGACCGCGGATCTAGCGACTTCCGTGACTCTGCAGTCAACTATCGCATTCCTGACCCGGCGTACATCGACAAAGTCATGATCTCGCACACCGAGAAGGACACCACAGTCGTCAAAGTCCAGACCAGACAAACGCGACGACCTGAGCTTGGTGACAAATTCTCATCTCGTCACGGTCAAAAAGGTGTCGTGGGTATCATTGTCGACCATGAAGACATGCCGTTTGCTGATAACGGTCTCACCCCTGACATTATCATGAACCCACACGGTTTCCCGTCCCGAATGACAGTCGGAAAGCTCCTTGAGTGTTTGACAGGCAAGGCTTCTATTATCCACGGCCGACCAGATTACGGTTTCGGAGATGCCTTTCGCTCGCACCCGCTTGAAGAGATGAGCCAGGTCCTTCTCGACCATGGCTTCTCTTGGGAGGGCAAGGATTACTTCACATCAGGCCTTACTGGTGAGCCACTCGAGGCATACATTTTCAACGGCCCCATCTACTACCAGCGCCTGAAGCACATGGTGCAAGACAAGATGCACTCGCGTGCCCGCGGTCCACGCGCCATTCTCACCCGCCAGCCCACCGAAGGTCGCTCGCGAGACGGTGGTTTGCGTCTCGGTGAAATGGAGCGTGATTGTCTGATTGCTTATGGCGCCTCGCAGCTACTGCTTGAACGTCTGATGATCAGCTCTGACGGTGTTGTCATTGACATTTGTCAGCAGTGTGGTCTTTTCGGTTACAAGGGCTACTGCCAGACTTGTAAGAGCACGCGCGAGGTCACCAAGATGACGATGCCCTACGCAGCCAAGCTGCTAGTGCAGGAGCTTATTAGTATGAACGTCGGTGTGCGACTGCAACTTGCGGACGAATTCCCGCACCCCAAGTAAGCACAGCGCTGTTTGGGCCTGGTAACTCTGTATATTTTTATCCCCATGAGTTGGTGTACACGGACGGCACTGGATGACCTGTATTTCTGATGATTGCATTTTTGAATGAGTGTTGGCTTTTGATATAGACAAACGGGGATGAACAAAACAAGTTGATGATATATAAATAAAGAACCTTCTACCCAACTTGAGAGTACGCCAATGCAAATGCGCCGCAATCTATGCTGTTAAACCCAAACGCCCTATCTCTCGAATCAAAGAAGAAACTCAGTGCCCCCTTCCCACTATCCTCAGCCTCTTGTCTTGCTTTGGTCTTTGATCACGCCCTTGAGCCCGCCTGCATTGACTTCAAATTCAGCTGCATCAGCAATACCTTGCCCAGATGCAGCGACGTGCGGTGCAAACACCACCTTCATCCAACGTCGCCACGACTTGAGGGTTGGCTCTCTGTCTTCTCCACCATCATCGTCATTCGCGTCTAGCGGTGCAGCCACCCTCCTTGGACGTCCATACACGGGTCGTTTGAAGAGCGCCACGCGGCAGGCAATCTGCGTCGACCAGACCAGACCCAAGCTCGGCGTCTTGAGCGTGTACGACGACCGCGGCTCGTCACCCCATCCGGTGAACCAGCGCTGCTGGTGATCGAGGAACAAGGTGGGCGGCGCTGGAGGCCCGTCGTCAGGCGTCGGCATCGGCATCGAAGACGTCGGCGTGGCCTGGAGCGTGGAGGGCGGCGGCTGCTGTCTGCCGCGCGACGCCAGCGGGCTCTCCGGCGGCGGCGGTCCCATGGACGTCCGGTGGGGGAGCCGGAGGCTGCGCTGCAGCGCTGCCGACGAGGAGCTCGAGGCGAAGCGGTCGGCGACCTGATTGGCCACCACGACGGCGATGCCGTGCCGGCGCGCGAGATCGCGCAGATGCGCGCCGAGCCGCACGAGCTGCGCGCTGCGCGCCGCCAAGCTGGATCCCATAGATCCTTGGTTCTCAAATTCTGCGCGAAAGTTGGCCGCGACCGAGTCGAGCACGAGCAGCCCAATGTTGTGGCGCGCCAGCAGCACGGGCACCTGATACTCGAGGATGTGGTCCTGCGATTCGAGGTCCGGCGTCACCGTGCTGAGGATGTTGTCGAGCGAGGGTCGGTCGGTCACGTCCATGTTTTGCAGCGCCGCGCTGCCGGCGAGCATCTGCGAGAGCCGCCTCGTCGCGAGCGCGGCTTCGGTCGAAATGTACAGCGCCTGCTTGCCGAGGCCGCGCGGGGCGGGCAGTTGGACGGCAAGGCAGAGCGACAGCAGGAATTGCGTCTTGCCGGCACCAGATTCGCCAGCGAACTCTGTGATGCAGCCGACTGGGACGCCGCCGCCCAAGGCCGCGTCAAGGGTATCGTCAAGCGTGCTGATGCACGGTGCGTCAGCCGGCTCGGCAGTTGTCGCCTCTGACGGCAATTTTTGCTCATCTACGGCTGCCGCGTCTTTTGCATCTCCTCCACCTTCTCCGTCTTCTTTTTCAGTATTGACATCGGCTGGTTTCGGGAGCGCCAGAGGCTTCTCGGGTGTCAGGTCATCGGCGAGCGAGGCTTGTACTGCAGCAATGAAGCGTTTGAGGTCGAGGAGCGGGATGTGCGTCTGCTTGGCCAGGTCGACAGGATGCTGCGTGAGGAGGTCTGTGGTGGATAACGACTGCTGCTCAATCACCGGCAGCAGCGCAGAAAATGGTCCTGCAGGAAACGACGGAAGTATTCTGAGGAGGTCCGTCATTGGTGGCTCTGAAGCTGGTGATTCTGCGGCTCGTTGGCCAACGACGTCATGGGGGCGCAGCGAGAATCACGCGTCAAGCGCGTAAAGGGGCAGCGGTCGTGGATTCTAGGCCAGGGATATGATTCAATTGGCATCGTACGCGTTGTGCTTCGTGAATTCGCGTCGTTACTCTGCTTTTGGGGAGCAGTGTGTGATTCTAGCTTGTATATCTACGGATTGTGTTGTTTGTGCTAAAATACTAGGGAGGTAAGCAGACGGCATGGCTATAGTGAGTGACTGGAGCTCCAAAGGAATATACATCGTGAATGCCATTATACCACGCAACAGCACCACAATTGCGGATTAACATCAACAATAAAACGAAGTTTGAAATCCCAGAGCCAACATGAGCTCAAAAGACCCTAAAATAAATCAACCATTGCGTTTGACGCACCGTGCAGCTTCTCAATCACGACGAGTCTGACATCATGAACTACCCTACACCACTACTCGCACAAATTCACGATCCTCGGTCGTGGGCGAGAAAATCTGACTTTATGGACTACAATGGCGGAGGAGCTTGGCTCCCGCCTCGCAATGACGCGCTTTTATCTGGCTGAGCCATAGCACCATGGGAATTTTAACAAAATTTTTTTGTTCCGATGTTGACATTAGCGCCTCGATTGAGCCGCAATGTCAATCCTATTTTGACAACAGGGATAGCAGCGCGAAATACGATGCTAGTGCAGAAATGAATCGCACTAGATGCATGATTCGCCTTTGTTGAACTCGCGACTGTTGTACTTGTGGTCTTCTTCGACATACATGCTCGTTGAGCAGCACTGAAGCTATTCCGAGCTTTATATATGTCAAAAGTCTCATCAAGCTGCTGCATGCGAACCCTTTGATGTGTGGAGAAATCACGAAGCTTGACTCGCTTCTGCCATTATGTCTACCATGTTCTGCGGCTGAATACCAGGATCGACATGTCGTGGGCCGCACAATTTCCTTCGCCTTACTAGCCAGCCTATGGGCTGACCTTTTTTTCTTGACTAGTACTAAGCTAGTAGCCGTCACCGCCGCAGAGCCACCACTGTGTGATGAAGACGAGGAAAAAAAAAAGATTGCCGCTGGAGTCTCGAGCTTCGTTGTCGTGTGACACCGCCCTGCGATACCAATGATGGAGCAGAACAGAATTCCAGCTTCCAACGCTCGTCTCAGTAAACACGCTGATGCGGTTATCACCCGGTTGATACCTAACCAATGCAACCTTAATAATGCTCCTCCATTGAAATCGAGCTTCTCACTGTCAAAATGGGCTGCAAGCCAGTGTCCTCTTGGCTGTCGACTAGCGCATTCAGCTCTCTGCAAGCCACCGCGAAAAGTCCAATTTTGGCTGGGGCAAGGCTACCCACGACCCGTTGGCAAGGCGCACCTGGGCTGGATGCTTCGACGGTTCCACAGTTGTAAGCTTCTATTATTGTGCCTTTTGGGTTCACGTTAGCCCGTTCGACGCCCGTCTAAGTAGAGGCGCGAAGCCGTCGCCCAGCTCCTGACGGGACAGCTTCAGCCCTGACCGGCCCAATACGGGGCCATTGTTGCAGCTGACTGCCTTTTCTTTGTTAAATTAATAAAACTACCCGTTACGGCTCCTCTCCTTCTCTCATCAATTTCTGTGCCGGATTCGCGAAGCCTTTTATTCTCTGCAATCGCTCCTTGACGAGGCGCAACCCATCATATTGCACAGGACTCGCCCACAGTACATTCGTCTAATACCGATACACGAATACCTGCCACGATCCAGACCGCCGCAGAGAACTAGCTACCACTGTGAACTAGCGAAAGAATGAAGAGCATCACGGTTGCAGTGGCAGCTTTCGTCGCCGTTGAGGCCCGAAACCTCGCCCGAATGGAAGCACAACCTACTCTGCCAGCCGTCTTCGCGCTCGAAGGCTTCTCACCAGCCCCTACTACGCCTCCGACACCTGAGCATATTGCTGCTCGACAAGAAGAAACCTCACCCGTTCTCTTTTATAACACTGGCAATACCTGCGGTTATGTCTCTGGTATTTCAACTGCAGCATTTTACTGCATCAATAAGGGCGACTACTGCGCCCTCAGCACTTCTGCGAGCGGTAGAGTGGGACGCATTGCTTGCTGTGGTATGACCGAGTGCAATTTCCGTACTACTTGCGTCGGTTATGCCGATATCTACACCAGCAAGGCCTGTAACGAGGAATGCCGCGACAATGCCTACATTGTGAAGTGGTACGAGATTTACAACGTCCCCATTTCTTGAATAAGCCGCCGCTGACAGAGAATGCTCAGTACCGACACGGGATATCCTTTCTGTAACACCGTTTCTTTTGCTGGTGGCATCATTGACTATGCGTGTGGTGTCTCTGATATCACAACCTACCAGCTCCTGAAAACCACCTATTCCGGCCAAGTCAACCCCCAGAGCTATACCAGATACACTGTCACAGGGACAGGTACATCTGTTACAGGCATCTCCAAGTCTGCGACTGGCGCCCCAAGCCCGAGCTCTACTGATTCCAGCTCGACATCAGCTAGCGGCAGCAGCACTGCGCAGCCGACCAACGACGGTAAATCCAGCAAGAGCAAAACGCCCGTCGGCGCCATTGTTGGCGGAGTAGTTGGGGGTGTCGGTGCCATTGCTCTTATCGGTATTGGTGTCCTCCTGTTCCTCCGCCGCAAGAAGAAGGCGGACAACAACAACATCCAGCAGAGCCCACCCGCGCCTCTCATGAGCCAGCCTCAGACTGGTGGCGCTCCTCCTCCGCAAGGACACTACGCCTACCCAGATGCTCAGAACACGGCCTACTCGACCTCTCCCAGCGCAACTGGTCCCTACTATCCCCCTCAGCAGCAGGCTTCTCCTGACCCCAACTATCCCTACAGTCAACAAGCTGTCAGCCCGGCCACGAGCTACGCGCCGCAGCCCTACGGACAGCAAGGCTTTGGACAACCGCCATATCAGCAAGCCGGATCGCCGCCACCCATGCAGCAACATTATGGCACACCGTCTGCACCGAGCACGGTCGGAGCTGCCACAGGAACCCCCGTTCACAAGGATGCCCCGTCTGGGCCGGTTCATGAGGCACCGTCGGCCACAACCGCCGGTCATCGTGGCGAAATGCAGGAGCTGGAGTAGATACTGGAGGCGGAATTAACCTAATTTTGGGCACATTTATGATGGGACATGCATAGTAAGCTTTGACCTTGTGTAAATAGCTGCGGGAGGGCGTTTTGATGTATACCTAATTACTTGCATATTATACATATAAACAGTATTTTACTCTGATGCTTTTGTCTTGTTGTTTCCTGTCAAATTCAAGCTCTTTTTCTCAGTAGACAATTCAGGCAAACACGGCGCTTTCTTTGGAGCGATCAAGGTAGCCAGCGCTGGATCCGCATCCGTCCGCCCACGCTCCGACCTCGGATTATTAGTCACCGCAGAGGTAAAAATGTCTCTGCGTCAACACCACGCTTTTGCTTTCAACCCAATTCACCCACTCAACTGTAGAAAACAGATAGAGACGCCATGTCGAGTTTTGGCAACTACTTTCGCGTGACGACGTGAGTGTTTTCGACCAAACTGCCACGGGCGCAGCACAATAGGCCTAGGTACTGACCCCTCATTGTTCACAGCGCGGGGGAGTCCCACGGCAAGTGTGTCTCCTGCATCATTGAGAACTGCCCGCCAGGCCTTGCCCTCACTGAGGAGGACATTCAGCCCCAGCTCAACCGTCGACGCCCGGGCCAATCGGCCATTACAACCCCTCGCGACGAGAAGGACCGCGTGACGATAGGATCTGGATGCGAGTTCGGGCGCACGTGAGACAACCCCGCGCAAAGTAAAAAGTGTCACAATACTAACATCCTTCGAGCCTGGGGTCTCCCATAACCCTCACAGTATTGAACGAAGATCAACGCCCGAAGGACTACGGCGCAAAGACGACAGATGTCTACCCGCGTCCCTCCCACGCCGACTGGACGTATCTCGAGAAGTATGGAATTAAGGCCTCCTCCGGGGGTGGCCGGAGCAGCGCCCGCGAGACTATCGCCCGTGTCGCCGCCGGCGCCGTCGCCGAAAAGTGGCTGCGCGAGGCCTATGGCGTCGAAATTGTCGCCTTTGTGTCGTCGGTCGGCAAGATCAAGCTCTTCGACGATATCGACTCCCTGAGCAGCGACCCCAAGTTCCTCGAGCTCGTCGACACCATCACCCGCGACAAGGTTGACGAGTTTCTGCCGGTGCGCTGCCCCGATACTGCTATGGCCAAGCGCATGGAGGACATGATTGCCGAGCTCCGCGACCAGAACGACTCTATCGGCGGCACAGTCACTTGCATTATCCGCGGGTGCCCCTCCGGCCTCGGCGAGCCTTGCTTTGACAAGCTCGAGGCTCTCCTCGCGCACGCCATCATGTCGATTCCTGCGACCAAGGGCTTCGAGATTGGCTCTGGCTTCCACGGCGCCGAGATGCGCGGATCCGTCCACAACGACCCCTTCGTGTCCACCGCCGCCGCCGCCGAGGCTGCCACACCGGGCGCTGGCGTTGGCATCCCTGCCTCCCGCCTACTCACCAAGACAAACCACTCGGGTGGTATCCAAGGTGGCATCTCCAACGGCATGCCCATCTTCTTCCGCGTTGCGTTCAAGCCCCCGGCCACAATCTCCCAGGACCAGACTACCGCTCGCTATGATGCTTCCGGCGAGGGCGTCCTGGCCGCCAAGGGCCGTCACGACCCTAATGTCGTCCCTCGCGCGGTACCCATCGTTGAGGCTATGGCCGCCCTGACGATCGCGGACGCCCTCATGGCTCAGCATGCTAGGCAGATGGGTATGAAGATTGCCGCAGTTAGGAGGTAGTTTATCTCGAGATACAGTGTCTTAATTTACGATGAATGAACGTGGAGACATGAGGGAAGCGCCAGCAGGTTAGAAACGGTTACATTAGAAAAGGTGTCAGGTATACATCAGAAGCGTTTGGTGCACACGTTGTTTATTAGACTTGGGTCTTGTTCATGTTCAGTCCTCTCTAACGAAATCAACAATGCCATGAGTCTGGGCACAAGGAAAGGAGCATACGAGTGCCGAGCACAACGAGGTCGGCATTCTCCTTCCATAAACGAAAGAAATTTCAAGCGGGGATCCAGAAGCGTCGAAGCTTACGCACGAGGACACAAAAGACATTTCTCTGCGACAATGGCAGTGCGAGCAAGACTAAACTGATAGTGGCAGGTAGAGAGAGAGAGAGCCAGCATTCGTACGTGTCTTGAGTGTGGATGCGCAGCTATATTACGTCAAAGAGACCATTTCTGCACTTCAAAAAACAATTAAAAAAAAGCTATATTGGAATATACAGTCTCTCTGTGACAGGCAAGGGCGTCAGGTTAACAACTCGGACCAAACCCAGCATTCGTTCTGTAGCCTCTGGACCTGTCATTTTCTCAACGGAGATAACACAGGCTAATTTGGTAACGATGCTCCAAATCATCCGGCCACAAAGAAGAACAGAATTTCCCTAGACTAAAGTTCAGTAACAGTGTTCTCTCGTAATACAGCGGAGTATGATGGCATGGCTTCGTGGTTCCATCCATTACCACTGTCATTCTCTCATTTTGGCGGGGTTTCGGATTTTATTCTAATTTGACAACGTGCTAGCTATATCGATTGGCAACTTGAATAATGAGTTTGAAATTTTTTAATATTATGATTGTGTTTAGCAAGAAAGAACCATCTTTGGCTGTACATCAACTCGGCCGAGCCTTACACCTTACGCCGTGAGCTTCTTTATCGGATGCCCATTCCCGGTTTAGGGAAACCTAATCTGTAGGAGCAGGTGCGGCATCGGGATCTTTGGACAGAAGAGCCTCAACCTCGGCACCTTTTCTGCGTCTCTCCTCCAGAGACACCTCATCTTCCGGCGCTGACGACCATCCAAGTCGTAGCTCTGGGTACTGAAACGGAACTTCGTCGCTCTCTTGGGGCAGCCCATCCAGATAAATGGGCCAGGGCTTACCTAGCCACCCATTTCGGGACTCATGGTCCCGACGTTGCTGCTCTGTCAGAGGATGAATCAAGACACTGGCAACGCTGTCAGAGCTAGTTAAGTCAGGCTTGGCAGCGAATAGAGGGCTCACCTAAGATCTCCACGATTCGTTGCTAGGTAGAAGAAAACATCCGAAAACGATGAATCGGGAACCCAAACTACATTTTGGTTAGCTTTTGCTTCGGCATTTGGTCTTCCAACAACGTCAATGGCTTGGCACTTACTCTCATAGGATCCAGCGGGGTGCGGCCCGATCGGATACTCGTTAACTCGATGCAGCGGTACCGCGACGAACGCTCCTGCAGACAGTCAGTCAAGAAGTTGAGTAGCAAAAAAAGGAGGGAATAAATACCATCACGTCGAAGCCTTAGTACGGCATCGCGGAGGGCCAGGGCGGCGGCTTTTTCAGTCGGCGACTGCAGCAGAAAGTAGATGTGAAAGTGCCATTCCCTTGTCCGGCTTTGGACAACGGTTTGAAGGTCGTCCTGCGGAGTCGGCGCGGAGGGATTAATTTGAGTCATTGAGACCGATACTTCTGAGAATTCGTCTTTGCTTCTGTAGATTTTTTGGGAGTAAGAACCTTGCAATGTCCAATCTGCTGAGGCCGCTTATCAGATGGCAATGGAACTTTTGAGCACGCCACGTTTGCGCCCTGGTGCGCGGTGCGGGGTCCCGGGTCTATCAACCGAGCCAGAAGCACGCGCTGCCTTTATGC
Source organism: Aphanocladium album (assembly GCA_029218145.1). NCBI lineage: Eukaryota > Fungi > Ascomycota > Sordariomycetes > Hypocreales > Aphanocladium > Aphanocladium album. The sequence goes on along the minus strand of JARDXD010001240.1, from coordinate 13,238 downwards.
CGTGAGAAAGTTGGTAATTGAAAATCAAGCGGTAAAATTGCACCAATTTGAATGCACCTGCTTATAATGAAGCGATATATCGTACTAGAGATCATAGTCCCAGACAATTGTTGTGCGTGGTGGGTGCGCTATCATGGAGCTGCGTGGGCATGGTGGCGCTTGAGCTCTTACCATGTAAAAGCCCGATGCCAAATTTTTTTGTTATTCACCGCATATCATGCATAATAAATATTTCTTTTCAACATTATCTACAGTGTAGCATTTTATATAAAGAGCTCTCGAGCTATTCTACCTCTCCCAACAGACTCTTACGAGCGAAAGTGAGATGCTGTAGGAAACTTGTCGGGCGTGTCGGTCCGCAGCTCGGTGCCGATCAAATGATCAAACGAGGGCGCCTCCTTGACGCGGGCGTTGTACGGCTCGAAGCCCCAGAGATAGCCCAGCGTGCGCAGAATCGACGTGGCGTGGTAGGACTGCGTTTTGCCGCCCGCGTTGACGCCCTGCTGCTCGACGACGGCCTTGGCCCACGGCGACACCAGCCACGTGGGCATGCGGCCGCCGAGGCGATCAAATTCGAACGTGTAGTCGTGACCCGTGGGCGTGGTCTCGGTGTGCGTCTTGTTGTCCGGGCGCACGGCTCTGGGCGGCTTGACGTGGTCGTGGAAGCCGCCCGTCTCGTCAAAGGTGATGACCCAGAGCGTCTCGTTCCACTGGGGGCTGGCGCGCAGCGCCTCGTAGACGTCCTTGATGAGCTGCTCGCCGTCGGAGACGCGGCCGGTCGGGTGCATCGAGTTGGTGCCGTCGCCGCAGCAGGACGGGTTGATGTACGCGAGGTGCGGCAGCTGTCCCTTCTTGGCATCCTCGTAAAAGGAATCCATAAAGACGATGCGGTGGGTGTTGTTGCTCTGGTACGTCCACTTGAACCACCGAGCGTCCTGAATGGAGGTATCGACGAGGTAGTCCTTCCACTCCATGCCCAGCTCCGTCACTTGCTGGAAGATTGACTTTTGCGTCATGGTGTTGTACTTGAAATTGTTCTTTCCCTTGCCAGCCGAGGTACCAGAGCAGAGAGCTACACGGTTGGGGTTGGTAGGCTGTGCAGGTGTTGGTGAGTTTTGTGATTCCAAAATGGGTTGAGTGAGACTTACACCAGGAATGTCAGAGTGCCAGTGGTTAAAGACGACAAAGTTTTGAGTCAATGCTGTAATAACAGGGACTTGGCTCTCAGTATAATAGTTGATGACTTGAGTCTGCAGCACCTGCTCGTCCTGCTTGCCTCCGTAAAGGCGAATCTGCTCTGTGAGAAAGCCACTCATGTCCGGCTGGAGGGTACCAGCCTTGATGGCGGCATTATCCGGTGTAAAGGAGCCATAAAACTCTAGGTTGTTACCAGAAATTGAGTGGTCCGGGTCGTCAATGATGGAGTCAAAATCCAACGCTTGTGTGCAGCCGTGGCCAGTGTTGGGGTGGCTAATGTTGAGAGGATTGCAGTAAGGTCCACTCTGAATGGGGTTTTCCAGACCGGCAAGAGTTTGTCCGCCCATCAAGTTATCAAAAGACCGGTTCTCCATGACCATGATCACCACATTTTTAATCTTATCCTTGAGGTTTTTGATCGATTCTGGCGAACCGGGCCGCTGAGAGCCGGCCGACTCAGGCGCAGCAGCCACGGCAGCCGCCAGAAAGGCAATGTATTTCAGCTGCATGCTTGATTTCTGTCAGTGGCCGTCTGCAAGCATAATGCATTCAAAAGTTGAAAAACTCTCGGCCAAGTATCTCCCGTCGACTTTATAAGTCGTTGCTGGTCAGACTAAGTGGTAGGGTAGTATGCCGCTATGTTCTCCAAGCCAATCACAAGGCCAATCCGGACCATGCATGATCAACAGCTGCCTCAAGAATACACGACAGTGGATACAGACTAACCACCGGCATCAATTAGTGTTCCCTTTTGCAGGAAGCTGAGGGGTTTTGCTTATATACCTCTACCCTCATTGGACATTGAACAGTTGTGCCGGACATATTCAACATGGGTCGCGGGATTCCGGCAATGGAGCTGAATCTTGGTGCCTCAAGACTCTGAACGGGAAGTGTAAGCGTAGCATCTGACTCTACACCGAACAATGCATTGTCTGAGGGAATAAATCGATTATTTACAAACGCAAACCGCCCATGCCCATGTCTAATAACGGAGTTCATAAAAACAAAAAGGTTGCCTTCCAATGCACACAGCCCGCCTGCCTTAGCAACTCGCACGCGGTGCCAAGTTCTTGGTCGTCACAACCCTGTCCCGATACGTCTCCTCCACAAAAGCCACAAAAGCGTCAACATCCGCCGCAACGGAGGCGATGCCAAGCGATACGCGAATGGCCCCGACGGCGGGCACATCCAGAGCGCTGACGAAATCCTGATACGACTTGGCGCGCGCGAGCGCCAGGCGGGCCAGAACGCTGCCCTTGATGTCCAGCGCCGCCTCGCCGGCGCCGGGATTGCAGAAGCAGCCTGTGCGCAGCGAAATGTTGGCGTCGGCGGACTCGGCCGCCACGAGGCGCTCGTCGAAGACGGCGCCGTCCTTGTCCAGAATGTTGAAGCAGACTGTGCCGCCTCGATTCTGCAAATCCGCCGGCCCGTACCAGACAATCATCTTGCGGCCGCCGCTGTGCGCGAGCGCCAGCAGCCGCTCGAGCATCCATCCTGTGAGGCAGCGCACCCTCGTAGCCACCGTGTCGATGCCGATTTTGGAGATCCAGTCGAGGCCGACCGTGACGTCTGGAATCGACAGGTAGTTGATGGTGCCGTCTTCAAACCCGGCCTCGTCCTTCTCCATCAGGTGCCACCGCAAGCCGACCGTCGCCGCCTGGACCGTGCCTCCCGCGAACCATGGCCTGCGCAGCCGGTCCAGCGCATCTTTTCGCGCAACGAGGCAGCCGACGCCGGTCGGTGTACCAAACACTTTGTACCAGCTGACCATGACAAACTCGGGCTTGAGCGCGGACAGATTGAGCTTTGCGGTGGGTAAGTACGCGGCGGCGTCGAGCAGCACGTCGTAGCCGTGATCCTGAGCAAGTTGAATCCACGAAAGCGGATGCCGGACGCCTGTGAAATTGCTTTGCGCCGGATACGCAAAGAGGCCTTGGCGACGGCTGGTACTGGGTTTTCTCTTTTCCAGCCAGGCTAGAGGTGAACAACTGCTCCGTCGCGACAAGGCGGTCACGACGTCCGTCTCTCGGACGCGGACCTCCTCGGTATCATTGATTGGGATATAAACAGTGCGTGAATTCCCACTCTGGGCAAACTGGCGCAAGCCGTTCAGCGAGTTATGATTGTCTGCCGTCAGAACGAGGCGGGTGCCTCGGCGCCACGGGTACGACTCGCCGACAAGGCGTGCCGCTCCGGTCGCATTCGGCGTGAATATGACTGTGTACTCATCGGAATTCGCAGAAAAGTATTGGAGCACTCTTTCTCTGGCTTCGTCTACCAGATCTGTCGCCGCCCGGCTCGTCGGGTTGCTCGAGTGAGGATTGCCAAACGTCGCATGCTTGAACCGTTCGCAGTGGGCTCGGTGCTGCGCGGTGGCAGCCAGTCCAGCGCCAGTATAGTCGAGATATACGTGGTTTTTCTCGTCGAGGAAAGAATATTCCGTACTTCGCAAGTCGTCAAGAACCGCCGTCGATGCATACTCGGGGTATCGCTCGAGAAGCGCCCTGTTGGCCAGGTTTCGGTCTCTCGGGTAGCCTTGTTTTTCCATGTTTCATTCAATATAGAAATGGATAATATCAAAAGTTTCGATTCGATCTTATAGGTGGGAAGCGCAGCGATGGAAGGACCATGCGGCGTCGGAACCGGTGTCAGAACCAGAAACCACTTACATGCACCGACCGACCTTGCAATTGTCTTGGATATCTACCTGGCCAAACCACACCGCCACATTGTGTCTACAGTAGTTTACTTTGATTTTTCTCACATTACCTGCAGAGACTGATTCAGGCTCAGTATTTGGGCCACGGGGGTCAGCGCTGCAGGCCCGCTGAGTGGCAACCTGCAGTGCGCTTTGTGGCTTGCAGGCGGACCGAGCCTGCCTCTCACCCATGTCCAGCTGCTGCTGTCTGATGGAGAAATGCGGATTCTGACAATAATCTCCTTGCCTATCAGAGTAGAGAGGGGCATGACAACTAGACTTTGCCAAGGTGGATGCTGTCCGTTCGTATATATCGTGGCGCACAGCGCTGGAACAGAGGGAAGAGACAACATAGCGACAGTTAAGGCCCTGGTCGTGAGTGAGTGCGATTGCCTTTGTATTTGACGTCGAAGCAAAGAGTGGATTTTTATATAGCGCTTACCCGCAAATAGCAGCTTTTTTACTTTTTTAAGAAAATTCAATAAATTTCCATTACCCCCCTAAAATTATATATATGTTTAAATATATCTTTTCCCGACTAACTGTTAGACCTCTCTTTGGGGTCCGCCACGACTGACCATATGTTGGTCAATACTGACTGGCAGCACGTCAATACTGACGTGCCTCTGTTCAAGACTGGGTCAGCAGTCAACAGGATCGCTAGTCTACAGGTTCCTCACTGATTTAATATGCAGATAAAGGTAACGAATAGATTGATTATTCTGTCACTATGGTAGCTGCTATTAGCTTCTCTATATAGCTGCTGGTAGTCACGTGCTTGCTGCTGTGGTTGACAGCGCACATGTAACAAGTAGTACCTTACGACCATAAAAGAGATTCTAGCTAGATAGAAGGAATAATAACTTTTTTTGCCCTTTTCGAATTATCTTTTGAAAGATTTCCGTGCGATCGCGCGTTAAAAGACCTACTTGCAGGCAGTACTTCTATGTCCGATGAGTTCGATACTTTAGTAGCCACCCGCTGCTACTGATACCACCCCTCAGCCCTTGCGCTCGTGATAGTCGAAATACTTGGTTTATTGACTGGATTCTGAGCGATCGCTTGGATCTTGACGCTTGTGGACTGTTGGCTGCCTTGTTTCCCCTGTTTTGTATTTTTGTTTTGTGTCGGGAGATCTGACGGTCGGCTTGTCTTGGGTTTACTCTAGACTGCGCCTCTGGTGTCGGTTTTTCCCCCACCACAGTACCCTTATTAATATTAGAGATTTATATAAATTATATAGCTATTTGTAATAACTTAAAAGAAGTAATCGACTATAAGTTAATTAGCTCGTCATCGCTTTAAAAATCAGCTGAATCGGCTAGAGCTTGAGAGGTCATTTTAAGAGACTGCCGGTAAGCATTAGTATGCTCAATTCGTTGATTTTTAACATTAAATCAATTTAGCGTTCAAAGAATTCCCCGCCGGCAGAACCCCGGCTTATAGCCTCAGGCACGAGTATTTACATAAAAATCAACAAGGGGTTGAGAGAGGTACTTCTACGCTTATGTTCGGTGGGGCAGGAACCTTTAGCACCCCGGTTGGCATTTGACGTCGAATACCAAGGCAATCGCACTCACTCACGACCAGGGCCTAAATCCTACCTTCACATGGGAACCCATGGCATATACCGACGTCACAGAAAAATGTTACAAGTGGAACCATAGAGATATTGAATACTGGAATCTTTTCATTCCCATTCCATTTTTAATTCATCTGAAAGTAATTTTTTAAAGCTACCGAAAATAGACGTTAAACCCCAGACTCAAGCTGCCACACCCAGCCAGGTATGACAGCCCAAGCACATGGGGGGTTCCCTTTCTTCTTTCCCACCAAGAAGACTGAGAAAATATTGTAGCAGACGCAAGCGACCAAAGACGAACAAAGTCCAAGCAAAACGCAAGCAATACATTCCCCAAGAAGCCTTGGCGAAGAGAGAACCCCGTGCGCGCACTGGGGCAGAGATGGAACGAATTCGGTCGACAATTGTGAACTGCCGGCAGGCGCGCGGATGCGCACCAACCTTTACCTGTAGCGCCAGAGGGACAGGGTGTTGTGGCGCTTCCAGGTCTTTCTGCGACCAGCACGGGTCTTGTTGTAGCGGTGACCCTTGTTGAGACCGCGGGAGGCCTTGCCGGTGGCGGTGAGGCCACGAGCCTCGCGGTGCTTGTGGACGGGGTTGACGATCCAGTTGATGCGGGGGTCGATGCGGATGGCCTTGTGCTGGGGGTCGACCAGGATGACCTCGTAGTACTTGTAGGTCGAGTCCTGGTTCACCCAGTAGGAGTTGAGGACGCGGAGGTTAGCGCAGCGGCGGCCGACACGCTCCTCAGCGGTGGCCTTGAGGGAGCGCTGGTACTTGAGCTGGTTCACACCCATGTTGGTGGGCTTGCCTGCGGAGCAAGCTGTATTAGTATCGTGCCTTGCGCAGCCTGTCGGTGAGGGGAAAGAAATTTCTTACCGAAAGTGGCACCCTTGGCGACGGGCTTCTTGCGGCCTCCACGGCGGACGCGGACGCGGTAGACAACGTAGCCCTGCTTGGCCTTGTAGCCGAGACGGCGAGCCTTGTCGGGGCGCGAAGGACGCGAGGCGCGGTGGATGACGTTCAACTGACGGAGCTATATTGATGCAGTCTCAGCATAATGTTCAACGACTGTATAGCAGAAGCGACGTGACGCCGAAGACGAATTGATCGAGCAGAGACTGAGCTGCAAAGATTGAGACAGACAATCCAGACAGGTGGAAGGTCTGTCTTCATCTCTCTGCAGCAGTCCCTGCAAGATTTTCCCAACCCGTATTCGTCGACAGAGGATCGCCCACAACAGCGACAAGCAAAAAACAAACGGGATATTGAAATCGAAGCGATGGTGTGTAGAAAAAGACAAAGCTTGTTGGCATGGTTTAACATACTTCCCAGCAGCGAACACGGAGAAGGAAGCGCATCACATCGGACTGCTTCTTCTTCTGAAGTTCCTCGACATACTTGAGGGCACCCATTTTGGCTATATATCTTCAAGTTAGCTCGACGATACGCGGATGGCGGAAACAGCAGCGGCGCCAATCGAAAGACTCTCTTGTCGAATAAAAAAATCTTTGTATTGATCGAAGGGGAGATCGAGTCGATTGAGACGCGCTTTGGAATAAAACGTACCGGCTTATGTGGTGATGTTCTTCCTGCCGGGGGTTAGTAGAGCGATAACGAAGGAGAAATTTCAACAACGCTGCCCACCGGTGCGGCGGGAAAAGTGCAAGTCGAAAAAATGCGAGCATTGTGTGGGCTAAGCGACGCGCTAGGCCGGTTTGGGAGCTAGCACCCTAACATTTGCCCCTCCTTGCCCTTGTCCTGTGGGAGAGGACAGGCCCTCTGCCCTCGAAAAAAACCTGCTGAGTCATCTGTGATTAGGTAAGGCCGCAGGGCAGCATTAAGGTGGAGAAGCGTTGCACAAACGAGCAAGTGATCTTGTGCCAGGCGAGATGGATCAGCCGGTGTGGAGCCAATGAATTATGTATTTTATGTATTATTCGAAATAGCAAGCCGACGATTCGAGCGACCCAAGCAAAGAAAACTCCAACGTGCGGCCAGCCATGATCAAACACCGTACTTTCCCACGATTACCCCATTACAAAGACCGCATGCGATCATTTGAACGTATCTTTCAGTATGCTTCCGTAGACATCAATCAGCTGTGCTGCGGCAGAACCCCATGTGGCAGCACGCTTGGGCAGCGCTCCGTCCAGAATCTCCAGCGCAATCTGCGCCAGCTCTTGATCCTCGCCGGCCGCCTGCAGGCCCGCCAATTCGGGCCAGCCAGTTGGAGCCAAGTGGCTTTCTGTAATCCGGCAGGCCAGCGTCTTCGCCTTGGTGTTGAGGGCGTGCAGGTCGAGCACGTCTTGCTTCCAGCGCATCCATCGCGGCTCCGTGAGCCCGGCGTCCTGATCGCCGATGGCGTCGTAGCGGGCGGCGAGCGACTGCAGCCTCTGCAGAGCCCTCTTGGCTTCCTCGAAAGCCTCGCAGCCAGCGAGCGGATCGTGCGAATGCAGGGCGTGCTCTACCGTGAGCGAATCGGCGGGGTCTTCATCTGTCCTGCTGCCGCGACCATCGCTGTGGCCAAACGTCAGTCCAAGTATATTGTGCGAGTGGCGTGGGGCTGGTCAGGGGGACGGACTTGACTCTGCGCCATTCTTCCTCGATGACGAGGGAGACCTCGTTTCCCTTGGCCCGAATCTTCTCCAATGCATCGCTCGCACCCTTGCAGCCCTGTTTCGTAGCTCTGATGGCAGTCTGCAGGCTGCTGCAAATGTTAGACACAACTTGACACAAATTATGAAGCCAAGTCTGGTTGCTCACTCGTTCCTACCAAGGCTCTTATTAGAGGTGTGTCCTTTTGTAGATCGAGTGGTCTTTGCTGTGCCGGGTTTCTTTCGTGTATTCCGTTGTTCAGAGTCGATTGAATCTGTGGAGGAGGAATATTAGCCACAGGCACAGCATACACGATGCTGGAGCCAACTGCACACCATTTGAAGTGCGTTGAGACTTACTGGTTGCCACTCGACCCCGTTTGCGTGAGCCCGTTTGCGCCATGTTGCCGACGTGGAAGACTATGTAGCTGCGGCTGGGTTCAGCAATCCAGCACCACAGCCTTATTCGTGATAAGTGAAACGCCAATAGTACGCCAAATTGCGTTGAATGTCCGCGCCGTTTGCCTCAAGTTAACGAGGTGGTGTCTGGAAAGGACCGCCAGCTGGCACAGTCACACGTGATGCACATGTATTGGAGAACTGGCTTGCGAGAAACAGTAACATGAAATCGATTCCAGCACCAACGTATTCGCTATACATGACCCATACTAGACGGATATTCCGCCGTTCCTGGTATCTCTAATCCAGAGGCCCATAATGGCTGCACATTAGTCTGTCGTTAGGTGCAGCCAGAACCTCGCCAAATGAAAGGGAAAAAAGGAAAAAAAATCTCCAATCCCCAACCGCCATTCTTTATCTATAGTTTCTTTGAGCCCTTTGTAAATACCGCAAGTAAAGCAAAATAATAAATAATCAAACAGGAGGAAACTCAAAATACAATGAAACAAGGTCGTATCTGTTTTTCGTCTCATCCTTTCCGGTATAGCTCTTATATCCCTATTATCCAGTAACAACTTGACTGGCCCATGTGCTGTCTGGACCAGAAAATGTCACACCACCAGGTCTTGGTAGCTGTGAGACGTCGAAAAAAAACGCAGCGAAAATGAAGGTGGCGAAGAGCTGAAAAGACGTAGGCAAAAAACGAAGAAAAGGTATTGAAAATATCAGCGCGCCCGAAAATAAAGTCTTAGCGAAATGAATGATCCAAATGTCTTTGTCCAGCAGGTATAAAATTGTCAGACGCCGTCCCAAACCAAATTCCCATTTGTAATTCTGCTTTTGCAAGTTGTATGTTCGTTCTTCCCCATGTCGTCTTGTCTTTTTTATATTTTTGAAGTTTTGTCTTTTTTCGTATATAGATGTGATTCACGCTCGGCTGTGGCGAGAATATAAAAGTGCGAGGGTTGCTGACAATAGAGTACACAATTCGAATTTCAGACCTCGCTTGTCTCGAAATTGCTATTAATGAGTGTTTAGGGAAAGTCCCTGAAATGCGGCAGTCCAATCGCCCTGAGGTGATATGGGCGAACCGCGCTGCAAGTGGTGTGGCGGCCCGCCTTCACCTTGTCCAGGGTGAAAGCGCCTATGAGCCGCTTGAAAGTCTCCTGGATGCTGAAATCCACCAGGGATCCCTTCCATACCAGGAGAGAGAGCACCAGGATAAGGGCCTTGCGGTGGCCTGGCGTTGCCAAAGGCACCAGCGGGACCAAATGCGTAGTTTGAGTTGGGGAAACCACTGGCCGACACGGGAGAGACGTGTCGATCCATCCCCATAGGCTGCTGGTTGAAGTTGCCCGGCCCCGGGCGCATACCACGGCCTTGGGGACCGGGCGAAATGGTCTGCGCAGGATGAGGAGGCGGCTGCGGCTGCTGCTGCTCATGCTGATGCGTGTTTCCTCTGCGATCGCCAGAAGCGGATGCCCTGCCCTGGTTGACTGCACCTGGTCCTACGCCGCTGGGCGCCTGAATACCTAACGTGGGGCTGGCAAATGAAGCTGGATTTATCGCCGACATCCAGATTCTTGTCTTGTATATCTTGAACAGGTCAGTCACCAGAGAATTGAAATTGATGTAGGCATCGGCAAAGTAATAAAATGTGAGCTTCTTCCAATCCCTATGGCTTCGTTAGTGCAATTCTCTTCAACCAGTTTATCGGATCGGCTTACATCTGGAATTCCGCGTCAAGAATCTCCATGTTGAGATTATGCTCCTTGACCTTTTGCATGCAGACTCTCTTTGCTTTAGCCTCTTGGCCCTCCTTGTCACGGAGGGCATGCACCTCATGATTCTGAGCAAGGCGCTTGATGAGCTTTGGGCGGATTTCGCCATTAGGGGGCTCCTGCATGTGATGTTGGCCTGCTGGGCCCATTCCACCCACGGCGCTGCCCGGCAAGCCGTGGGCAGCAGACAGCATTCCACCATTGCCCTCCTGGGCAGCTGCAGCGCCTTGAGAATACATCATGAGCCACTTGTACTGCTCTTCGGCGTAATGCTCCTTGAGATCCTTGGCAGTTTGCCAGTCCACGTTGTCTTTTGCAACGGTACCCAGATCAGTACCGCGGTCGGCCTCGACAATCACAAGGTCTCCGGGTTTCACCGTGAGGCCGGTTCCTTCCTGGATGTAGAAGACATCAGCTCTGGCACACTTGAAGAGAACCACATGCAGCAGCTGGTTGACACGCGGCTGGCCAATGCCGTACAGGTTGTGGCGCGGTGACGGTGGGCGGTTCTGAAATTGATTTTGTGGCGCAAATTGACCTGCGAACGGATTGGTGAAGTTGGCCTGCATCGCATTGCCCATGTTATTGTTGTGCGGATGCATGGGATTGTTGCCCATCATAGCACCAGGGTCTTGGTAACCCCCACCGTATGCGTGTGCATTCTGCTGCTCAGCTTGAGCTTCGAGGGTGGCCACCGAGTCTGCAATGGAGCTTATGGAACCTTGGCGCGTTGGCATGTTGGCAAAAGAATGACGCCGGCTCTGCGAAGCATCGCCGCCAAAGTAACCAGGCGAGCTGGACCAGAGTGCCTTCTTCAGTTGAGGGTTTTCCAACCTGCGGCCTTCCATGCCATGCGGGGTACGATAGGTAGGAGGGCCGTACTCGCTCATGCGGCGCTGCGAAGCGCGGCGACTCATGGGATCTTTGGGATCATGGTTTTCATCCAGCTCGTCAATGGCGTAATCCGACTCCTCAAGTACGACTTCGTGGAGCGGGTGCCCGTTGGTAAGGTAGGAAGCGCCTGTCGAAGCTCGGGGTCGGATGCGAGCATATTGTTGCTGCTGTTGGCGCAGCAAGGCATTCTCTCTTGCGAGCATCTCGATAGTTTTCAACTCGGCACTCTGGTGAAAAGAGTTTTGAAGAGACTCGCTGGCGCTCTCGTCCTCGTCATCTTCAACTTCCTTGACTTTGCCCAGGAGGGATCCGTCGTTGGACATCTCGCTCAACATGCTGGGGCGGGAGGGACGATGCTGCAGTGCAGGATGTCTCGCGCGACCCATAATCGCAGAAGAGCTCATGCCCGAGGAGGTGGTAGCCTCGGGAGGTTCCATCTGGCCAACCGAGTATGACTGAGATCGGTAGGTTTTGGGAGTTGGATGGAGCGGAATAGCGAAAGGAATTTGATTGTTCTGTCCATGGTCTCGCGAAGGGGAAGTCTGCGCAAGGCCAGAGTCGGGTCCAAAGAAGGAGTTGCCAGCACTGCCTGGAGGCACAGTTGATGTAGGGGAAGGCAGAACTTCAGTCAACCTGGATGGCGGATCTTTTCGCTCGTTGTTCCAGATGCCAGTTCCCCAAGGGAAAGATGAAGCACCAGGTGGGCGAGGCATTGCGGAAGACGCTGAATGAGAGCCCCAGGGTCCGGAGGTGTTCTCTGCCGAGGGCGTGGAAGGATGCGAAGCGTTGGGGGAGGAGACAGTGTTACTGGCGAAGGAACCCTGACGAGGGCGGGCCATAGGCTGCGATGTATCGTTCAACCAAGATGCGCGGCGCACTGGCTTATGGGGCTGTGCGACAATGGACGAGGCGTCGTGGCGATGATCGCCTTCGTCCTCTGAGCTCGCTAGCGCCTCGGAGTCTGGGGTGGAAGTTCTGACACCAACCTTTTCCAGCAGCAGATTTTGGCTGCCAGGACCGTGTGACAGCTTGCCGGGATGATTTGGTTTGATGCCACTGCTCATGGTAGATGTGACAGGTGAAGTTGCAGATATCTTGGAGAGAGGTGGCTGGGTGAGGAGGATTGCAGGTTGAGGCGGCTATAACGCAGTCGTCGGTTGCCTGAAAGCGCCAGGACCGCTTCGTAGCATGGGATAATATAAAATTTGACGCCCAGGTGACGAGCTGGGAACCAAGCCAAGCGCACGAAAGTATGTGCGAGGCTGACGGGTCGAAGTGAGAATATTTGCTGACGAGGTGCCAAGTAGGGGGCGCTCGGCAAGTCACGACGCGAACAGCTGGGCCGGCGGCGGCAGATTAATGGTATAAATATCGTGAGGATACAGAGGCGCCTGGAAATCGATGCGTGTCTAATTCAAGTGCGAATATAGATTGTGGCCTATAGCAAAGGCGCACAAGGACGAGGCGGCGGAGTGGCAAGCTTCCATACGAAGGCACGAGGGAAGCGAGGCGAGAAGCGGCGCAGCGAGGGTGGCGGTGATGGCAGAAAGAAGAGGCTCTAGTCGGCAGGCATAGTCTGGCGACCAAGAAGGCAGGCGAGAGGATAGGATAATTGATTTGTGCGCCGCGAAGGAGATTGCGCGACGTTGGGGGAGGGCTGGTCGTGGGCAGCTGATCGACGGCTGGGAAGAAACTTTGGCGGGCGCGGCAGGCGGTCGTAGACTAGCGAACAGAGCGAAACCGCGTGAGAGGGGAAAAGGTGCTGGCGGGAAGGGCGACCAGAGAGGGGGCTTGAGAAAGAAAATGTAGGACAACAATGATGGAAAACGAGGATGAGATGTATGTGAAATGGAAGACCACGAGGTGTGGAAAGCGGGGGAAACGGATGAAAGCTGCGACAAAGAGAACAGTGGTGGACGAGGAGCAGAGAGAGATGGAGGCTAGCAGGAGAGCCAGAGGAGCAGCTGGGCGAGGCGATGAGGTTGTTCAAAAATGGAGGCAGGCAGCCCAGAACAAGTGGAGAGGCGAGGCCGCGGGTGCACCATTACTGCTACAGGTTAGCGGGCTACTTTGCTAGGCCTGGAGGGGAG